>JADKXX010002759.1:0-91573 GCA_017310255.1 Butorides virescens
GACACTCAAAGTTAGCACAGAGGTGGGACGTGACTTCTGAACACACCAGGCCTCATCCCGAAGCTTGCAGCCATGGTTAAGGATTCTGCTCTGCAAGAGATCCTACCACCATCGCCATTAAGTCATCTAATACCACCATACCCTACAACCTCCTGGGATAATGTGCTTTGACATTGGGAGCCAAAGGGAAAATGCTGGTCTAGGAGGGAGTAGCGAGCTCTCAAAATAACTGAGCCACAGATATGAAATCACAACTGAGGTCTGAGCTTTCCAAATCTTGCTCATCTTAGGTGTGGAGAGATATCCTAGACCTGAAGAGATGTCTTTCCCTAGAACCAGCTGTGCCCATGGGATGTATTCTTGCCCATGGTTACCTGTCAGCGCAGAATGTTAGCTCCCACCCTACAGCTTGGAGAGTAACACCAGAAGCCAGCATAGGGTCTTCTGACACAATAGGGTCTTCTGACTGCGTGGCTTAAGTGCAGAAACAGATTAATCTGGACTCAGATTTTTGATTCAGAAAAACATCTTTGGTCACCTAGTCTAGCCAGTGCCAGACTGCTGAGTACCTCAATGCGCCTAGTTTTAAGGGACAGAAGGAACATCCTAACTTCTTGTCCTGACATGCAATTAGACATACAGTATGAGACACGATATTTCAACACACTCTCTGTGATATGAAGGCTGAAGTTTGAATCCCTTCAATACCTTGAATTCTTTATCATCACTTCTATCCTTGCTTGGTGGTTACCTTGAAAGTACAGTTTTCTTTCTCCACCTCAGTCAAGTTGTTAATTACACGTCCTTTAAAGATGACCTCCACGTAGTACAAACCCTCCTGGGATGAAGACCTAGGTGGAAGAAAATATGTTATATAATTTTTATACAGATTGGGTTTATTTTTTTAGGAAATGCCAGGTCCTTCACAGGGTCTCCATTCTTAGCAGGTCCACTGAGGCTTCAATAGAGGAAAAAAAAAATTATGCTGTGAACCCAAGCTTTACACATATAAACCCAAACTATAATTTAAAATAAATGTGGAGGCACAGCAAGAAATTACAGTTAAGAGCAGAAGGTGGTCGGACTATATCAGAACTCTGTTCAAATTGTACGTTCATGCAAAACACAGACATGCTCATTAGTGTTCATTAATACTAATGAATAATTATTATTCATTAGTATTACAATAACCCAGGGCTGCCTGGATTTACAGGGCATCTTGATCCTGGATTGTAAATTAACACTGCATCCTTAATGCACAGTTTCTCAGCACAGCATTCAGCAGAATTAACTCTCAAATGAATCACAGCAGCAAGAGATGGAAGAGCCCCATTAGGGTCCCTCTTACAGCCTCTTGAGCCACCCTTAGTCTTCCAGTCAAACAATCTTCTTTAAAGTTATTACAGGCTGGGAGAAAGGGAGACTAGCTTTCCCAGTTGGTGCTTGAAACCATATTTGTTTCTCACTCCACCCTTAACTGCTCTCTATGATCTTGAACAGGTCAAAGACACCAGAAACTGGTTAAGAAAAAAAAAAAAAACAACCAACAACAACAACCAGACAAAAACCCCCCATATTTTCTTGGGAGTACTGCATCTAAGAATTAGATGTCTGCAAACCTTTGAGGATCTGAGTCTAGCCTCTCCAAGAAACCTCATTCTGACTCTCATGCTAGAAAGCCTAGTGCCTCATTAAGTTGAAGCAAGGATAAATGTAACACAGCTTAGGAGGTGCTGAGGTGCAGCCACAGTAGCAGGCGTAGGAGTTTCTTAAACTCCCAAACTGTCTGTGCAGACACTGAAAGAAAATGAGGATCCTACCAGACGAATGGCAAGGTCTCACCCGTACTATAGTGTCATGGATCATACCTTGTTCTGCATCTTATGGTGGGTAAGTCAAAATACAGAGGAGAGACATCACAAGGCAACCTAGGCAGGTCTGGATTCACCAGGGACACCTCCAGCTGGGACATGCTGGTTGGAGAGACACGTTCTAGCTGGTGGGATGTTGAGCCTAGGAAATCAAAGTCAACCAGAAGAGCTCTGTGAGGACAGGATCATTCACATTCAGTCACATGTGGCAAATATTTTTGAATGTGCAACCCAGCTTCTCTTTAGGAGTAATGGTCAGAGCCCTTAATCAGGCTTTTTTTAAATCATATTTGTGTAATTTCATATTGTTGTGGTTTAACCCCAGCTGGCAACTAAGGACCACACAGCTGCTTGCTCCCTGCAAGTGGGATGGGAGAGAAAATTGGAAGGATAGAAAGGAAAAAAACTCATGGGTTGAGATAAAAACAGTTTCATAATTAAAAAGAAACAATAATAATAAAAAAATAAGGAAAAGAGAAAAAAATAACAAAGGGAGTGGAAAATAAAACCCAAGAGAGACAAGCAATGCAAATTAAAACAATTGCTCACCACCAACCAACCGATGCCCAGCCAGTCCCTGAGCAGTGACCTCCCCACCAACCTCCAGCCCATTTTATTGCTGGGCGTGACATCATATGGTATTGAATATCCCTGTGGTCACCTGGGGTCAGGTGTCCTGGCTGTGTCCCCTCCCAGTTTCTTGTGCACCTCCAACCTACTCGCTGGCGGGGCAGTGCGAGAAGCAGAAAAGACCTTGACTCTGTGTAAGCCCTGCTCAGCAGTAACCAGAACATCTGTGTGTTACCATCAGTTTTCAGCACAAATCCAAACCAGAGCACCGTACAAGCAACTATGAAGAAATTTAACTCTATCCTAGCCAAAACGAGGACACATATTAAAACCAAGTTCATCCCACCATGCAGTTGCACAGCTTTTTTTGCCTCTAATACAATACTTGATCTCTCCCACATGTATTCTACTGCAGAGATTGACAGTTTTGGGGAGTTTGAATCACCTCAGCCACCTACACTGGAAAAACACACCATGCTCATAGATACTCAAAGCACCTGCAAAATTAGTGTGATTTGACACGGTCTTTGCAGATGCTGATGTCTTGCATAGTTTTGCTGACAGGACCTCAAGTTGGCCTGTGCTGTAAGGTGGATCTCCTTAGCCTGTTTCTTTAAAGGGAGCTGTTCAAAGGATCAAAGGCTTTTAATCTTCAGAAAGGAAAGCTTTATCTGAACATAAACCAGCACGCTTAACTTCTGTAGCATAATAAAATACAACCAGAAATGAAGAAGGCTTACAAACAACTCTCCCTTTGCTCATGATCTTCACAGGTGGTTCCCAGCCCACAGACTCGCTTTAAATGACATCAGTGGTTTCTTGATTTGCAGCAAACTGCACGTTTCCTCCTGGTCCCAGGAAGGTTTTTCCCCTTCTCCCAAGGCCTGACTGTCTGCTGCCCCCCCCCCAGATAAAACCACTCTGCTTGAACGATGAGCTCCCAGCTGTGACTGACTCTGCTCACCACACTGCTGTTGGGGAAACATCTCCCTTGAAGACCCAAGCTTCCTTTCTTCCATCCCTCCATTTCCTCATCTCTATGGGAACACACAATATTCAGACAAACAAGACTTACACCATTCATCATAGTTATAAATGACAGTGTTAGAACTTGAGGAGCTAAACCAAACATACATTTGTCCCAGAAACCAACTCTCTTCCCAAGAAATCAATATTCAGCACTGCTGAAAATCAGGCCCAGCTTTGTACAGTTGGTTTGGGGCCCAAATGAGCATGGCATATCAATTTCTGTGATTTTTGCTTGTATCTCATGCTTATCATTAATGTTCTTAAAGCTCCAGCATCAGAGGACCTGTGAAAAGAGGAGACTCTCAGCTTTCCTTCAAAAAAAGGGTGGCAGGGAAGAAATTTTTAACCCTACACGGTCTACAAAAATAAATTAGAAATCTGACTTTGCTTGCTTAGAAAGAACTTAAAAACAAGAAGCCATCACCAATTGCTTATGTTGCAACAATTTCAAGCCAATTTCATGGTATGGGTGCCACAGCCTGTATATCCGTTACTTAGGGTTTGTCAGTCCAACCACAAATCTCAGAATGGAGTTGATTCTCTGTCCCTTTGACATGTGCGTTATAAGAGTTTAATACTCACCATCCAGGGTAATAGTAATCCATGTTCCTCCAGCAACACTACCCTCTCGGGGCTTAATGAGCAATCCTGTGCCTGTCACTGCAAAAACAACCCAGCAACATCAGGCTGAAGTGTAATGCAAGCATCTAAAATATCTCGCTCAGGACAAGGCGTAGTGGTCTGACAGCTGTCCTCCTGTGATCCCACCCTTCATCTCATTTCTCCTTCTCAGGCATCCAAGATAGTTGTATTGCTTACCCTTTTTCCCCCAGCCATCTCCCCTATGTAACAGTCCTGCTTCCCCTGTGGGGTGGGTGATGCCTTCCGAACTTGATGAACCAAGCTACAGTCTGAGCCTCCTGTCCTCCTCAAGAATTAAAATAAAGACAATAAATCTCATTTTTATTCCTCCTACTCTCCAAGAAATGTTTTTGCCAGCTTCCATACATTCTCCCAAACTTAGTGCTGCCCACTAATTATATCCTCTTCTGGCTCCAAGACAGCCTGTCCAGCTCTTTCTTGGCAAAGTCCTTAGGAAAGAAACACAAGCTTAGAAAGGAACTCTTGCTTCGTGAAATTAAGTCACCTGTAACTTCCTATAAAATGCCTTTTATAATGGCATCAAAACCTTAGGATAATTTAGGATTTATTTTGGGGACCCTCATCCACTGAAGCTAATAGAGATGAACCAACTGGCTGGCTTCTTTGTAGCCAAATATCAGTGTTTGCCAGAAGTCCTTTTACAGTGATACCAGTTTCCTGTTTAACATTTCAGATTTCCAGCTTCTTAGTTGCATGTGAAGGCAAACTCACTGAACACCAGTATTGATCACTGAAGCCAAATATTGGACATACTTGCATCATGAACCCTTAATAACAACATGCAAGCAGTGATATGACTGTCACCAAATGAATGAAAACCAACAAGCATGAGACGAACCCAGGTAGAACTGGGAAAGTCAACAATGAATCCAAAAATCTCCACTGACTATGGAAATGGTGCCATGAAAAACCACTGATAAGGGTGGACAATGGCCAGTATGCTGTAGTCAATATCCCATAATATTCAACATCTTTTAGAGATGCTTCTTCATGTCTCTCACTCATGGTCTGTCTGTATCCAACCCAGCGGCACTGGATTTTGCTGGTGGTGTATGACCAGTGTTGTTGGAGACAACACTTCTCCCTCACCCACCTGTAAAGAATATCAGCTCAGCACTCAGAAAGGATGGTCTCCAAAGGTTCATCTTGGACTTTGGACAGGGGTTTCATAAGAGATGGGTTCCAGGATCATGGCTTGGGGCCTTAGCACCTTCTCCGTAACTTTAAAACAAGCCCCTTCTGTATTCTTTCTTCTCACTGCAGACCTGTGGGAGCAATGGTCTGTGTTATAGCAGATGAGATGGACCGCAACGTGGAGTCACAGAAAAAACACTGGTTCATCTCTCACACAATATAAGGGATCAGTATACTGCAAACCACACTCTTTTTCCTCCCACCCAGCAGATCTACATAGGACATATGCACCCCCTCGAGCAGATGACTTTCCAGCCAAGCTCAGGATGAGCTTTCCTCCACTGGGGCCATGTTTCATGAAGACCGGCTCTGATTAAGTGGTAAGCACAAGTGAATTGGTGAAAGCAATTACAGGATTTAGAGCTGACGGTGTTACACTCTCCTAGCTTTGTGCTGCTTTTTGCAAAATTGTTACATCTGTTACACCAAACTAAATCATGCCATGGTCATTCTCCAGCTCTGAAAGCCAATGACTTGACTAAGCTATTAGGCTCTCTAGCCTTCTACAGCTAGCTCCAAACTAGGAATGGCCCATGCTGGTTCTTGCAGATGTGCTTGGGAATTGCTTGGAAGAGCACTGGTAGACTTGATCACAACGGTGCTGGGAATTGTTCTAAGAATAGAAACATCTGAGTCCATGTAGTCTGGGAAGTTCCTTGGTCTTACCTGCTATCATAGCCAGTCATATCACACACTCCCTTCATAAAGTCCATGCCAGGAACTGTTTCAACATTTAAAAATATAAACCATCCACTTCACTGCCTTCATCCCAGGTTTGGTATTGGTATGTAAACAACTATGTCTCAATTAATTTAGCCACATTTTAGATGAGCAAGAACCTCAAATTCTCACCAGTGAGCACAGAGACTGGGATACCCTTACCCAGAACAGCCCTTGGTTGTTAAAACTCAGTTCAGACCACAAAGGCCCCAGGCATAAAGGTAAAATCAAATGGCAAGAAGATAATTTATTTTTGGTTTTATGGTCAGATCTAAAGGGCAAAAATCACAATCACTGTATGAGGCACTGTATAATCTGCAGTTCTCAAAGGGAGAATCCATGTCCCCCACACAGAAGAGCAAAATGATGCAAAGACACAGCCTTGTTCCACCAGGCAGTTGGTGAAAAAAGGACAATAACAGAGCTTAGCTCTCTTAAAGCCCAGTTCCCCTGCAGGATGGTGGTACCAAGAGCTCATGGGTTCTTCCATGTAGTGGTCTTGCTCTATTCACTACGTACCCTGCACTGATTCAAGCCCTCTTCTACATTGGTGAGTGCCTGACAGGTCACCTGCGAAAGCCACAACAACTGTCTGCTCTGCTGGCTTCTGTAAATGTCCATAAGGCCCACCAAAATGAAGCCAACTGAGTTGATTAACAGCTACATTACAGAAAACAACATCGTTCAAAGAAAAATAAAAAGGGTCTGGTTCTTTGCTACATCAGTTCAGAATATGTGATGCTTTAAGTAATTTTTAAAAGGATTGACTGCAGTAAAAGAAATTATCTGCGGTCTATAAGCACAAAGTGTTCTTGAACACTGATTGGAAGACATGGTCAACTTATGTCCAAGGGTGCTGGATATTGTTGGAGCGTTGCACATTCCTTACTTAAGAGAAAGGGGAGGGAAGAGAATTCGTTTCTCTGCTCCTGTTTCTTTCTGACCGGCCTTTGCCAGATAATGCAGTAAGGGGTTTCAAGGCAGTTGGTGAAATGTTGGAGAAGAGTTCTCCAAGCACTTAGGGACACCCAATACTTCTCTGGTATATTTTTGATAGCAATATATTGAACTCATGGGAAAGGGGGGGAACTAATGGAGAACAGAAATAACTGCTTAGGACTGGGCAGCAAAGCATTTGGTGATAATGGCAGAAGAGGACAAAATCCAGAATAAAGCCGCATCCACATTTGTTGCGCAACCCAATAAAAGCAGATCCACAGAGCAAAACAACCGGTGTTGAAGACCCAACATCCACACTGCAAGCATTTGAGGGTATTACACACAGCACTAGCTCTAGCCTAGTCCTAAGGACTGAACATCCGTTAATGGCTGGAGTGGGTTTTGGTGCATATCTGTGTTTGAATTTATCCAGAAGGATTGACATCTGTTCACTGAGACAGTTCTGTGGTGTGAAATAAACCACCTCATCTGGTGATGAGAAGACTTGCTGCAGAAGTGCACTCCTGGTCTAAAATGAACACCAAAGGAGATACCGTGGAGCCTCTTAAAGCACCTCTCCCTCCCTTACGAGCGGGGACTTTTTTGCAACGTTAAAGCGGAACACAATGCATCCATAGAGCGTGTTTGAGAAACAAAGTCTGATGGTTGGTCCTCCAGAAAAGGCAAACCTTACAGCAAAACTGGTTGTTTTCCACACGCTTCCTCCCCTATTGCTATTACCATAAACGAGGTTTTAGGATCAACCAAATATTATACGTCACGGTCATGAATTCTCAAAAAAAAAGCCTCCTCAGAGCTGCTGGGTGAGAGCAGAGATACACAGGGCTGCATGGTGGAAGAAGTGTGGGTTAGCACCCTACAAAAGATGCAACAGAAGAGCGACACCCTTGGAGGGGAGAGCTGGGCAGAAGCTTTAGTTAGCCCATAACTATGGCAAACACATTGTCCCCATAAAGCCAACTTCTAAGCTTCTATTTCTTATTGTACCACCAGACTTACTGTAAACACTCTCCCTATGTTTCTTGCTTGTTTTAACATAACTGCAATTCGCAGGGATCAGAGTCCAGAGCCCCGATGCATATGAATCTTGCATTTCAAAGCAGGTGCCTAAAAGATTATTCAAGTTTACTCTTATTATTCTTATTAGGACTTTTTCTGTTATTACTTACCTTAATCAATTTGTTCTTCTTCCATTCCTCTGATGAGCAAAGTGCAGAGGCTCCGATACCAGCTCCATCCCTTTGATGCCAGCTCTACTGCAATTTTCAGTCTGAGGTCGTGTTCGGCACTGGGTTCAGTCCCTGGGTGGGTAACTGAGTCACAGCGTGCTGAAACCCACCAGGCTAGTTTCTCAAAAGGCTCAATGCCTGTCACAGACAGCTCAGAGCCGTCCATTGGGCATGCTTAATTATTAACCTAAGCTACTTGCTGCTATTAACTGTTTTGTTCCAGGTCTTTAATGACTGTAATGGGAGTAACCTGGAATTGTTCTTCCATTGGTATAGGATTAGATCCTCCAGCAGGAGGATAATGAATCCATTTTATCCTCCTCTTCCCCCAGAACATGACAGAAAAACTGATTTAATTGTTTCTTTATATGCTGATATCTAATCTGAGAGTGACTTTCACAGCAAGTAGACTTCAAGGCTTCCTTATATACTTTCAATTCAATTTTTCCATGGCATTCCCAACAGTGTCCGCATTTCTGACCAAATTGCATTCAGACCCCCTACCACATCTCAAGTACCTACACCCCTGCAGGTCCTTATACAGTCAATGGTGGAAAAGAGTGAGGTGGCCTTACGTAGTGTTATCATTCACCCCATGGAGAACCATGTGCCTCCATGGGCTGCAGGGAAGACCCAGCTCAACATACATCAGGTGCTGAATACCTGTGTGAGCATCACCCCTACTCCCACCTCTGCACCCATCTATTTGAAGCCCAGATGTTTTTTGATGGAGCCACCAGAAATATGATGGGTTGCTGAGCCCCTGCACTGGTATGGATGCCTTCATGGAAGTTTCCACTGAAATTCAGAGGAAGCTCTCAGGCACCGCAGCATAACCACAGCTTAATGAGTTACCATGCACCAGTCAAATAACAGCAGTATGTATGCATGCTCTTACCTCATCCCCAAAGGGAGGTGAAACAGGCTTGCTTGTTCCTCCTCAGCCTCAATTCAGAGACACAGTGGCACAAAGTCATGGGCAATCAACCTTCGGGGAAGTTCTGGAGCTCTGCCCAGCTGTGGAACCAGTTGTGTTCAGTTTATTCTTAGGCCAACCCCAATGCCTCAGCTGCATATAGCCAATGATTACAGGAACCCAACAAAAGTTAACCCTATCCTGCTCGGAGGTCTACGCTCAATTTACTTAGTAGCTGGAATTACACTGGAAATGTGGTCAGAAGAGCAAACTTGAAGGAATTCGGGGGGGGGGGGGGGGAAGTATTGCCAAAGAAGAGAGAGTTCAATGATAACTTGAACACAGCAAACAGAGACAGATGTTGGTAAGAGGGTCTACTGACAGCCCCAAATGAGGGGATGAACCAGGTCCAGGGTCCCTCCAGGGAGCCCCCCTAGGAGCAAGAGGAGACATGGCTGGAGGATCCAGCAAGAAGGCAGAACTACAGATGGGACTGAAGACCAGTACTCCTACAGCATAGCTCAGGAAGGGACTACAGGCCCAAACCGGTGGTTAAATGGGGCCCCAACCCATGGGCAGGGTGTGGATGGTTGTCCTAGGTGAGGCTGATCAGGGCCATTAAGGCTTATTGCTGCCCTCAGGGCCCTGACATTTCTGCTCCTGACATAGTCACTCAAACTCTCTAGATCATAGTGAGCGAAAAAATGAGTTATCACCTCTATCATTCTGTATAGCATTTGGTGATCCAATCCCAAGGAAATGCTTTATATAGGAAATTCTCAACCAAATGTCCCAGGTTTGCAGATCCAAAGGATTTGACAGGGTTGAGGGGTTTGTTCTTTGCAAAAAGAAGGTAAGACACTGCATAGGGAACCATCTCTCTGAAGGAGTTGAAATGTGAAAAGAAAGAGGGAAGCTGGTGAAAAACATTGTCCTTCATGACCAGAAACAAAGAGGGAAGCTGGTGAAAAACACTGTCCTTCATGACCAGAAACAGAGACCTGTAATTCAGACCAGGAGAGAAATGGTCAACTTACACAGGGATCTTGTTATATGAAGTGTAAATACTCTCCCACTACAAGCTGGTGACCATGTTTAGGTATGATTTTCCACCAAAGAGGAAAGCAGTATGGTTTGACGAGTAAGTGCACATTTGTGTATGTATGCAAGCAATATTTTTTTTCTACTGAGGGAAAGTTCTGCTCAAAAACATCGCCCCAGGCCATCTGGTTCTGTTTGTTTGCAGTTATTCATTTGGAGGTTGCAGATTTTAGGCGTATGAGTAGAAATAGCCTTACGGACAGGCTCGGCTTTGGGAATCTGAGAAACAGATTCCTGAGTTGCAACCAGAAAGTACATAGAGAAAAGCAGGAGGTGTGAGCAGCAGTTCTTCGTCACTAGGTGGAAGTATGGAGCCATTGAAGACCTCTCTACCACCTTAAACACAACCGAAGGCCAGCCAAGCTGTCACTGTGCTGTCCCACACATCCAGGACAGGCTTCTGTTAACCCCCTGCACTTGAGGGAAAGGCCACGATCCAGAAGACAGCACAGGAAAAGGAGATGTGGGACCTATTCCCACTTCTTTCACTTGCTAACACATGATTTGGGCCAAACAGCTTCATCTTCAAGTCACCCATGTGTAAAATGGGGATGGGGTGTGCTGCCCATGAGGCCTTTCACAGGGCAGGTGGTCTCCAAGGGTAGCAGCATGTTTTGGAGACACTAAGTTTCCCCAGGACTTGCAGCATTTCTGGGATGGAAGAGCTTTGCAGGAGCCAAGAGAAGGCTCCTCTCACGCTGCCCCCGTCCCTTACACAGCGACCACCTCGCGAAGGGAATGCGGCAGTTGTTGAACACCACATGGCATCACCCAGCTGAACAGCTGAGGGGGGGATAATGTGGGATAAGGCGAGGTTTAGCAATTTTATCTGCAACCGCTTGGGAGCTCCCCTCCTCCCTGCCAGCCCTGCTGGTGCATGCACCACCCCACGCCGAGGCCACCAGCCTTTCCTGCCTGCTCCTCACCAAAGCCAGACACCATCACGAGGGAACGATGCGGGAAGGCTGCCTGCATTCACCATCCCTGTATCCACACCTGTAAAGGGAGCATAAAACACCCCAGAGGAAAGCAAGCTTAACAGGGCTCATGCTTCGACCGGCAGCACCGTGTTTCTCTTGGACATGGCTGTTGATAAGCAGCCACCCTCCAACACAAGTTGTGCCATGCTGGACACATGTGCTGGACACATAGTGGGGTAGAACAACATGAAACTGCTTGAACTTAGGGACTCAGTCCAGGCACGGGTTTTGGAGAAAGGTCTGTGCTTTCCAGCTTGGCGTTGTCAGTAGTTAGTGTCCTCTTCCAGCCCTTACCTATTGCATTTGTCATCTGCCCAAGGAACCTGCAAACTGTGTGTGCCCGAGAGGAGGTGGGTTATCCACTCACACCACCAGCCTCCTGCCAAAATCATATCAGGACTTCTGCAAATACTGAGGATCTGGAGCAAAGCTGCCAGGCTTGGAAAGCCTCTGAAGAAGATTTCAGCACTGCCCAGAGGCCAACCTGTGCTTCAAACTTTGTGGATGTATCTGTGAGTGAAATAAAAGCATCAAGGGCTTGAGCACTGCATCTTCATAGATCACAAATTGCAGACACAGTCCCCTGCATGGTTTTGACCCAGACGAGCTCATGTTAGCTGAAACAATTCCCAAGGATGGTTCAGGAGTCAGCAAGCCCAGCGCCTGCTCCCGATGGGCAGTGTGGACACAGCCACTGAGTTTTTGAGGCTGTCTCTGAGTTTAATAGCAGGGGTATGGCTGCAGGAGCAGGAAAGGAGCCCTGCAAGGTTGTCTTGTAGTAGAGATGTAGCCTGGAAGACTAACGTGTCCTGCAAGGGCAGCCCCTGCACTGGCCACGCTGCTCTGTGCAGAGCTCCCATCAGCTGCTCTTTCTTTCTATTAATACTTCACTTTTTGTGTGTTGACACAAACTTCCTAGCAACCAAGGTCACAGGAGAAGGTGTTAAGAAGCCGGACTGATTAATAATAAATCCTGGGGTTTGATGTTTTTTTTTTTTCTTGAGAGGCTTGTTAGACATCAGCAGGCAGGGTGCTGAGCTGGGATTTCCAAGGGAACCTAGGGGATTTGGAAACCCCTATCTGATTGAATTTCCCCCTCTGAATCCCAGCCTTCCTCCTCCTGGCCCTCAGCAGCCAGCTGGGTGAAGCTACCCATGGGAAGGTGAGTTGAGACAGTACAGTAATGCTAAGCAAGGATCTAGCATCTATCAGCCATGCTGAAAGTTGTTCCCTGGGGGTCCACATGGGGTGGGTTTCTTTAGTTGTAATCAGGATCTGGTCTCCATAGACCAGGTAAATACCTCTCCCTGCTATCAAGTCCCACCATGTAGGGTGGACCGTGCCTACTGCCTCCCCGCTTTCTACAGCCCTGAGCATCCTTCACATGGGACCAGCACCACAGCCTTGAATCTCCACCCTTGCCAAACCACTGTGTTCAGGCCTGGGTTTGCTGGAACAGATTGAGCTGCCTGCCATGGTAAAAACCAGGCCCTTTCCATCATGGTCCTAAGCCACAGGAGTCAGGCTGAGATACGCTGGCTTGAGATTTTAGGTGCATCTTGTATTGTAAAATAACACATAGAAAAGTCCCATCTTTCTTTCTGAGTTTCAATGTATTTAAGTCACAAATCACTTGTGTCTGGATGCTCACGGGTAGGGCAGGAATAGTCAGCCAGGGATGGGCAGAAGGATTTCAGAAGTGGTGTCTGCTTTTGCCACATTCAATTCCTCATTAAACACTTTAGCACAGAAATCTGGGCATGGAGAAAGCCAATACAGCTCATTCATGAACATTTCCCAAATCAGGAGAAGAAAGAGCCCCTGGTAGGTCAGGAGTGGCACTCAGATCTCCTTATCTCGACTTTGGTGTTTTAGGCACCAGGCCATAATCTCCCCAGCTGAGCTGCTCCCTTGCCTGCCATGATTTACACAAGGTAGGGTGGTGAAGGTGGGGAGTATTAACATGAATACTGCATGAGCTGATCTAGGGAAGATAATGAGAATTTTACAAAAGGGCATTGAAAGTCAAATAAGTCGAAAAACAAAAAGTATCCTTTGTATTTATCGGGCAGTACCAATACCTTCAAATTTCCCTTTATTTATTCTTGCTCCTTTGCACTGAAAAAAGCGTTTTGTCTCCTGAAAACCTTAACATTCATATTATTAACTTTTTCAGATTTTAAACCCCTTTATTACCCCTACTTCTATTTACATTTGCAGCCCGTAACTGAGCGGCCTGACTTGCCTGGTTCATTTTTCTAGGCGATTTGAAACAGGCTTAACTCCTTCCTTGGAGAGGAAAGATGCCGGTGCTTCCAGGAGCCTTTCTGCACGTCTTTGCACGATCACTCTTCAGCATGATAAAACTCTGTTGGAGTTGTTCCCATAGCTACTCTCGTTGCATTTTAAACAGGCGATGAACTTCTCTAAATACTAAATTTATTGCCAGTGCAGCTGCTTTAATGACAGGTTTGAGGCTTCTTTGGTTTCAAGGTTGAGTGTGTTTCGGCTCACGTCCCCTGTGGTCGTGTGGGTTGCGGAGGGGATGCGAGTCGCCCGGCCGCCTGCCCGTGGCAGATGCTGGAGCCTGGGGATGCACCCAGCAACTGGGTAAGGAGCTACCGGCACCTCACAAGGGATTTGTCTGCTGCAGCTTTGGTCCTCTCGCTGGCATGTGGAGAGCTGGGCAGAGAGGAACCTGATGAAGTTCAACAAGGGCAAGTGCTGAGCGCTGCACCTGGGGAGGTCAAACCCCATGCACCAGTACAGGCTGGGGGCTGACCTGCTGGAAAGCAGCTCTGCCCAGAGGGACCTGGGAGTCCTGGTGGATGACAAGCTGACCATGAGCCAGCAGTGTGCCCTTGTTGCCAAGAAGGCCAATGGCATCCTGGGGTGCATTAAGAGGAGTGTGGCCAGTAGGGCGAGGGAGGTTATCCTCCCCCTCTACTCTGCCCTGGTGAGACCCCACCTGCAGCTCTGGGTCCAGTTCTGGGCTCCCCAGTTCAAGAAAGATGAGGAACTCCTAGAGAGAGTCCAGAGGAGAGCAACAAGGATGATGAGGGGACTGGAGCATCTCCCCTACGAGGAAAGGCTGAGAGAGTTGGGCTTGTTCAGCCTGAAGAAGAGGAGACTGAGAGGGGATCTCATCAACACCTACAAATATCTTAAGGGTGGAAGTCACGAGGATGGAAGCAGTCTGTTTACAGTGGTGTCCAGCGACAGGACTAGGGGCAACGGGTGCAAACTGAAATACAAGAGAGTTGAATAGGAGGAAAAACTTCTTTACTCTAAGTGTGACAGAGCACTGGAACAGGCTGCCCAGGGGGGCTGTGGAGTCTCCTTCTCTGGAGATATTCAAAGCCCGCCTGGATGAAGTCCTGTCTAGCATGCTCTAGGAGAACCTGCTTGAGCAGGGGGGTTGGACTAGATGATCTCCCGAGGTCCCTTCCAACCCTTGCAATTCTGTGATTCTGTGATTCTGTGATGCTCCCCTGCTCCTGTGGGATCTGCGAAGCGCAGGGGATGGCCAGGGCAAACAGATCAAGGCTGGCTCCTAGACCCATCATAGCCCCAGCACTGGGGGTTGGACTAGATGACCTCTAAAGGTCCCATCCAACCCAGAATATTCTATGATTCTATGGCACAGAAATCCTCCTAAATAAAAGCACAAACACAAGGAAAAAAAAAATCCACTTCAAATACAGCACTAGCTGCATCTATACTGTGAAAAAAACATCCTGGTATTGAGGTCTTCCCAGGGATTTTCCTCTTCCTCACAGACACCACCTCATTCACACAGGGCTCTGTTTCAGTGCAGTCATAGAATCATAGAATCATGGAATGTTTTGGGTTGGAAGGGACCCCTAGAGGTTATCTAGTCCAACCCCCCTGCAGGAGCAGGGACATCTTTAACCAGACCAGGTTGCTCACAGCCCCATCCAACCTGGCCTGGAATGTTCCCAGGGATGGGACCTCCACTACCTCTCTGGGCAACCTGTTCCAGTGTGGACCATCTCTCCCTCAGTTTCTGTGTTCCAGGGCTTTTTATCATGCCCACAATAGTATCCAAGAAAGGCTACAGCTCCGGTGTGTCGGGTGCTCTGAACCCACACAATACCAGGTAGCATCTAGCCTAAAAAAACCTTTAAATAGGGGCAAAGAAACACAATCCCACATGACTGTGGGAAAAGATGCCTCCTACAGGCTGTGCAAACTCTGATACATCCCCACAGGAGAACTGGGTGGGTTGGGCCACAGACCCCAGAGGCAGCATTCCCGGTTAAAATCAAGAGGGGTCGCTTTCATGGAAGAAATCTCCCAGGGAAGTCCAGGCAGGCGCTGCTGCAGACCAAAGCCATGGCATTTGCTTAAATAAACAGCTGGTAGCGGATTGGGTTTCCGAATCAAACTGCAACCCTGCACCTACTGAGCTTCATCCATCATTAGTCTTTCATTAGGAAGCTTGTTCTTGGCCTGGTCCCCAATTCTCAAAGGAGTGATTCAGGCAAATACCAACCCCGCCGCCGTGTCCAGCAGTCTCTGTTCTTCTGCCCGTCCCTACCCGTTGCGGCAAGGCGGATGCCGACTTGTTTCTCATTTTCATACAGAATTCCTTCTGTTCGATGAGTTTTCACTGTAAGGGCTGCCACTGCCCCATCCCCTCCGTCCCTGCTACCCATGGCTAAGCAGGGGGAACAGGTGGGACAGCTGATCCCGGGGAATGAAAGGAGAGCACAGTTTCGCTCCCTTCACCCCTTTTTCACAGCCTGCCAGTGCTGTCAGTGATCCCCGAGCCCCCGGGGCCTGGGGATTTGTGTGTATTAGCCACATGAAAGGGAAGAGCCTGCAGCAGGCTGCTCCTGGGCTTTGCTTCCCCTCCAGGCAAGGGGATGGTTTGCCACTGTATTCCTCAGGGCTGGAATCAAGTGTCGCTTTTTTTTTCATTTGCACAATTTGGCTTCTATGTAAGATGTGCCACGGCCCTGATTTTTAAAAAAATAAATAAATAAAAAAGAACAACGTACAATGATCCCAGTCGTGCAAGGAAATGTGTAAAGCCATCCAGTTAATAGAAAATTCAAATCCTTGTCTGTCGTCAGATCTTTAGGGCAGGATTTGGTCTTCATTCATTCACCATGCGTGAAGCTCCACAGCCGTTCATCACACAGCAGGTTCAAGTAGAGCTTTAATGGTCTCTCTCAGTCCTAAATCTATTAATCTGACGTCGCACCCAACAAAATCCCAGACAGACTCTCGCTAAGATGGACTCACGTTTGCATACCGGTCAGTGAGCTGCACCTCCAGGATACCATCCTTCTCTCGGCAATAAAAAAAGACAAACTCATGGAAGTCGCACGGATGAACGACAAACCTGTTACACCACAAGAGAGCAATGCAGGTACCTTAATAACTTCATAGGTCTGCTCTGTGTTGCCAAGGTCAAAGAATGGGTTTCACTGTAGGCTTGATTAGCCTTGGTAGAAACAGTATTTCCACCACTCTCAGCTATCCCTGGTTGCTGGAAGCCACAGAGCCCCCACGTTAGCTCAACAACAGCAGCTACGCAGTGAGCAAACAGTTTTACACCCCGTCCAGCAAAAGCAAAGCCCTTTTTCTCAAGTATTTCAGGTGCTTGCACACACAACGAGCTCTGCTTACTTATCAGCTTGGCCATTCCCATAAACCATCTTCAGGGAGAAATACAGGTCCCTGAAAGCAGAAGGAAAGATGCAGTCCTACCAGGCTGGGATGATAACATGCCTGGGTGGATAAGACATGAAAAAATAAAATGCCTTGACTGCTGGCACACGTATCTTGACCATGGGTAGAACTACAGGACAGATTTAGTAACTGCATATTGCTTTTGTCTTAAATGAAGGTGGCGGTGCTGTTTCGGGGTTTAGTTCTCACCCCCCCCGATGGGTGGGTGATTGCCCAGCACACCTGCTGTAATTAATGCTAAGAAATCTTAATTTTTTTCCCACTCAAAACAACTTCTTTCACATTTCCTTCTTGTTTTCTCCTTATGTTCATAGGGTCTTCATAAACTGCCTGAATCCAGTGATAAACCATTTCCTACCCAGTCTTAAAAAAAATACTTCTGTTAAACCACAGCAAGTTTTTTTTTTTTTCCCCCAGCTTTTCAGTACTGCCAGAGATCTGAGTAACTGGTTATTCACACAGCTCTGATCAAGATATCCTTGTGCCTGCTGCTCCCCAGACCCACCGACGATGCAAAAAATAGAAAAGCGGAGAAATGCACGCAGGGGGGATGAGGAAGGAAGCCTTGATCACAGCCTGCTTGCTTAAGCACATGCATTAATGCTTTAAATTAGGGGGTTTGCATGCATTAAAATGCAAATTGAATGAATATTCAACCCCCAAAAGCAAGACGATCCCTTTATTTTTTGGGAGGGGGCCTCGTTCAGTCCGGTCAGATGCTTTTCAGACAGTCGTGTCTTGCCTTTTCCAGCGCCGTGTGTGTGTGTATGGGGGGGAGGGCCATTAAAAATAAAAGTGCCAGTGTTCCCGCTGTCAGCCCTTTACCCACCTGTTCCTCTCTTAGCCCAAACGTGTCCACCTCTGACCCCGCTGAGGGACCACGGCACTTGCGAGGCTGCACCCCCCACCCCTCGCTCCCCGCGGCAGCTGTGTAAACCTCAAGGGCAACAGCTGGGGACCGGGGACGATGCCTCCAGCTCCCGTGTGGAGGTACAGCAAAGGGCATCGGCAAGGGCTCCAAATCACCAGCCCGAAGGTGGGGACTCTATGTATTTAAGTCAATAGGCAATAGGACGAGGAGAAATGGCCTCAAGTTGCACCCAGGGGAGGTTTAGATTGGACATCAGGAAAAATTTCTTCACCGAAAGTGTTGTCAAGCACTGGAAGGGGCTGCCCAGGGGAGTGGTGGAGTCTCCATCCCTGGGGGGATTTAAAAAGCCGGGCAGATGAGGTGCTGAGGGCCAGGGTTTAGTGGTGGGATGGCAGGGTTAGGGGAACGGTTGGACTTGATGATCCTAAAAGTCTTTTCCAACCTAAAAGGATTCTATGATTCTAAGTCACACAAAGTTTGGAGCTACCCCCACTGAAACCCCGTGCCCATAAGCCCAGCTCAGATATCTCTCAAGATGTGTTCTTGCCACAAGGTGCTAATTTGGTAATCGCCTGCCCCAAGGGATTCCGGGTTGGGGTTTTGGGCTTTGGGACTTGCTCAGCCATGCTGTGACCAGAGGGGCTCGGCCACGCACTCTTCATAGATGCAAAGATGGGGAGAGTACAAAAGGATGAGATAAACTTTTCTCTTCAGTGCTGAATGAAGCCCTGAAATTACCTGGAACTCGCAGGAAGGATTTTTCCATCCTCTGGCAGTCAGGGGCAGTAAAGTTCACACCCTGACTCCAGAAAGACAAAGATGCACAGGCTGATGCAACCAGTGCGTGTGCCTGCCTGTCTGTGGGCTATTTTCCAAAAGCCTGGAGGAGAATTGGGCCTTGGTGAGATCCTCCTTAATCTGCTTAATTGTAAAAACACCAGTGGGATGAGACTGAAACACTACCCTAAGGCATCACTTTTTTTTCCCATCTAAACACATGCCAGGGCTCAACAATGCTTCTCCAGAATCCCTTTTCCTGCCTTGAAGGCAGACAGAGCTGTTCTGCAGGGAAAGACATCCCTGTACAGAGGAGAAGGCGGCAGGAATCCACTGTTCCTGTTCTAATGCCAATAAATTAAGAGGGTCACAACTGTCCAACTCAGCAGGTCAGTAGGACAGTGGTTTTCTGGCTTGGGCAATGACTAGAAAAAGCAGTCCTGCTGCTGCAACGAGTCCTTGGCCACACACCAGGGCAGCCTTCTTGGTGCTCCTGACCTTCATCAGGTAAGAGGAGCAAAGAAATGAAGACCATTGCCTTCCCAGCAGTCTTACCTGACCCACCTTCACTACTGGGTGGCCTCAGAAACCTTTTAGGTTGGACCAGATGATCCTTGAGGTCCCTGCTAACCTGGTATTCTATGATTGTGTGATGATTCTCTCCTCTCTTCCTAGCTTTCAGAAAGTATCTAGATATCTGAAGTGGCAATTCCATAACTCAGACTGGATGTCCTAAAAGGTGGATCTACCTGGCACCCAGTTTCACTTGCCAGCTCTGTCCCAGATTTACAGGGGACCCTGGGTAATTCACTTAAGGTCTCCAGGTTTATCCTTCAGTAAGTAAAACAGCGGAATAATATGAGGTTAATGACAGCTTGGATCCTCAGACAATGAGTCTGTGAAGTTAATAAATGTCTCATTAGCCATTTTCCTTTCATTAGTCCAACTCCAAAAGTAGTTAACATCTTTATGGTGCTCTACATTATTATTAATTTTAGCATGTTCCTTTACCACATCTGTGCCCACAGCTGGACTATCAGCACTATGCTGATTGCGTAACTCATTGTAGTCTTCATATGTCTGAACCTTGATTTCACAAGAGCTAAGTGGGCCAAAAAACATCATGATGGAACATCAACCTGATGAAGCAGGGAATAGTATTTCAGATCCCTTAGACTGGGGAACCCCTAATACATGAAGCAAGGAGCATTTGCCACATGAGTTACTGGCATTTCTGGGAGGAGTTGGGGTCCTCTGTAGTCTTTGCTCTGTTCAAACCCACTCAGATGTTCAGACCTACTCAGATGCTCTCAAACCAAACATGTTGCCAAACAAATTCAACAAACTCGGCCAGTTCAGGAAATGCCAAGGTTCAGGAAATTTTGCTAGGACATTCATTAAATATTGGGTGCAAACCAAGCTACTTCTCAACCTTTTTCTGGAGATTATTGTGTCCTCCCATGCTTGCTGTCCCTTAGTAATGATGCAAGGAACTGTTGGAGTTGAAGCTCTGATTGCTGGAATTGGACTGATGATATCCGTTGGCAATCATTGTATCAGGCCAAGTCTGAAGAGGTCAGCAACCTGACCTTCCCACCAACTAACCCAGAGAGCACTCTCTGAATCAAGCAGAGACTCTAAGACTGGGTGTCTCCCAAGGGGAGAGGACTTAATTTCTGCATCCAAGGCCACAAGCGTTCCAGGTTCAAGCAGTCTTTTTCATTCTGGAGTCTACACCAACTTTCCACCTCCCTTCCCCATCACCTCCTCTCCCAGCAGCGGCACAGGCACGCTCCCCCACCCAAACCCTCTCCAGCTCAATCAGCTGTCACAGGCCCCGCATTCCTGCAGGACTCCCAGAATTGGCAGCTCTGGACATCTGCTCTTTTCCACCCCCGCAAATATGCAAGCAGGTGTGAGGCACCACAACTTTCCTTGTTCCTAGCCACTTTTACCCAGGCAGTACGAATGAAGGCACAGCCAGAAAGGCAGATGAGCTGTTCCCTGCCATCCTCTTCGCATCCCTCTGGGGAACGGACAGAAACAAAAATCAATCTCTTCACCACTGTTGAAGCAAACCTGGGAAAGATGAATCTTGTGTGTCTGAATCTAATTCCCCTCTACCTCACTCTAATGGGGGCTTCACACCAATGATGAAAATGAGAAAAAGTCCATGGCTTTCAGTGCACTGCAGCACACAAAGCAGTATCTGGAGTGTGTGCTATTTAGGTCAGTAAAGCTACAGTATACTGTGCAAAATAAATGGCATCTGTATCACTCTCACACTACAAGGACCCTCAATGAAGGGATTCTAAAGAATAACAATTGCTAGGTAATGGTTGATAGGATGAGGGGAAATGGCCTCAAGTTGCACCAGGGCAGGTTTAGGTTGGACATTAGGAAAAATTTCTTCCCCAAAAGGGCTGTCAGACACTGGAAGGGGCTGCCCAGGGAAGGGGTGGAGTCCCCATCCCTCGGGGCATTTAAAAGTCGGGCAGACGAGGTGCTTAGGGACATGGTTTAGTGGTGGGATGGCAGGGTTAGGGTAATGGTTGGGCTTGACGAGCTTAAAGATTTTTTCCAGTCTAAACAATTCTATAATTCTAGTGAAGACCAAGATGGAAAAAAACCCCAATTTTTTCACTACTCATGAAAAAAGCAAGCACTGCTGGTTGCTTTCCTCCGACCAGCCAAGCTATAAGGTGATAGTAGGCATTATAGGGTTACAATGGCAAAGAAAAGGTGGTAAAGCAAAGTTACCCTATTAGCATCAACCAGGAATACCAGAAATGCCACACAAAATTGCCAGGAGATCCAGATTTTAGATGTCCATCATCAGCACAGAGGGGATCAGGCTGAGCCCCCGCCCCAGTCCCCTCATCCAGCCTCTGGCAGCGATGCTGTCCCCTCAGAGATGTCCCATTCAGGAGAGAGCCCTGGGTGACCCTGCTCAGTTTACCAGACAAATCACATCGCAGAACATTTTCACTCTGGATCGAAGCATCTGATCATTTATCTGCCACAGCAGAAGTTGACATCACTACAACTTTTCCTCTCCATACTTGCCTTCCCACCCCAGCTCCTCAACCTGAACACCTGTGAAAAGCTCCAATAATAGTAATTGGATATTAACAATAATAATAATAATAATAAACACTTTCACGGACCATATTTGCACTTTCAACCATCTATTACTGAATAAACGTCCTACACTGGAAGGACACATGGGACAACTACCCATTGAGAACTCCAGAGAAGAGGTCTTCAGCCATTAAAGAAACTATTAGGTGCAATCCCCATAGAGAAGGTTTCAGAAGCTCTTTTGCATAAATTATACAAAACACCTTTCTATAGTGATGGTTATGCTTTTCTCCTTCCAACTGAGGCCAATCACCTTACACAGAAATCGCCCTCTACAACTGCCTGAGAGGAGGCTGTAGCAAGGTGGGGGTCAGTCTCCCTGGTAAGGGATGATGGGATGAGGGGAAATGGCCTCAAATTGTGCCAGGGGAGGTTTAGATTGGACATTGGGAAAAATTTTTTCAATGAAAGGGCTGTCAAGCACTGGAAGGGGCTGCCCAGGGAAGGGGTCGAGTCCCCATCCCTGGGGGGATTTAACAGCAGGGCAGAGGAGGTGCTTAGGGACAGGGTTTGGGGGTGGGATGGCAGGGGTAGGGGAACAGTTGGACTTGATGATCTTGGAGGTCTTTTCCAACCTAAACAATTCTATGATTCAATGATTCCTTTCCATAAGAAACAGGCTGATAACCTTATAGGAAATTGAGGCCAACTGGGTTAATCTCATGACCGCATGGGACCACGTGGGGTCCCTGAGCTAAACTGCTGCTCTCGATATTGCTACAAGGTGTATCAGTAACTCCAAATAGAAAACGTCCACTTTTTACAGCTTCCACTTGGCCGCAGAAGAAGTCAGATGCCCAACTTGTGCCCAGCAGCTGTCCACACATCCTCGTGAATCCTTGCACTGCTTCCGAGCATCAGCACGCTCCAGCAACACCAAACCCCACCCTCAGTCTCAGCTTGCGGTGTCCAAAATGTGCCAGGCATCTACCCAGGGTGTTACAGGAGAGCGTCACAGAATCACAGAATTGCAAGGGTTGGAAGGGACCTCCGGAGATCATCTAGTCCAACCCCCCTGCTAAAGCAGGTTCTCCTAGAGCATGCTAGACAGGACTTCGTCCAGGCGGGCTTTGAATATCTCCAGAGAAGGAGACTCCACAGCCCCCCTGGGCAGCCCGTTCCAGTGCTCTGTCACCCTTAGAGTAAAGAAGTTTTTCCTCACATTCAACTGAAACCTCTTATGTTTCAGTTTGCACCCGTTGCCCCTAGTCCTGTCACTGGACACCACTGTAAACAGACTGCTTCCGTCCTCTTGACGTCAGCCCCCAGCAGCCCAAACAGAATCTTTCCATGGCAAGACGAATGCAGAACCTGGGCAAATTACAAGTGGGCAGTGGAAAGTTGACAGTATCAATCATTGTCCCTCTTTTGCAGGTTGGTAAATTGAGGCATGAGGGTCTCCACTCACTGTCATACCCTCCTCCCTTCAACCTCATATTGCTGGCATGCACAAGATGTGGTGGTGTTCCTTCTCCTTCCTTTCCATGGTGGCCTTATACCTGCGCTCCCACCAACCTAATTCAACTACAGCTTTCAGAGAACAGGAGGGCAGAGTGGCGTTGTCTCCAGCACCCTGGTGAGACCATCACGCTTTTCCAGCTCTGCTTCCCAGGACTTGGCTACTGTGTTGTAGCGTTAACACCACTACAGCTACGTTTCGAATGGTAGATCATAAAATCACAGAATCATGGAATGGTTTGAGTGGGAAGGGACCTTCAAAGGCCATCCAGTCCAATTCCCTGCAATGAGCAGGGACATCTTCAACTGGATCAGGTTTCTCAGAGCCCCGTCCCACCTGACCTTGAACATTTCCAGGGATGGGGCATCAACCACTGCTCTGGGCAACTTTTGCCAGTGTCTCGCCACTCTCAGCATAAAAAATTTCTTCCTTGTATCTAGTCTGAATCTCCCCTCTTTTAGTTTAAAACCATCACCCCCTGTCCTGTCACAAAAGACCCTGCTAAAAAGTCTCTCCCCATCTTTTTTATCAGCCCCTTTAATCCCTCCAAGGCCACACTCAGGTTTCCCCGCAGCCTCCTCTTCTCCAGGTTGAACACCCCCAATTCTCTCAGCCTTCTTCCATAGCAGAGCTGCTCCAGCCCTCGGATCACTTTTGTGGCCTCCTCTGGACCTACTCCAACAGGTCCATGTCATAGAATCATAGAATCATAGAATCACTTTGGTTGGAAAAGACCTTTAAGATCATTGAGTCCAACCTTTAACCTAACCCTGCCATTCCACCACTAAACCCTGTCCCTAAGCACCTCATCTCTCCTTCTTTTAAATACCTCCAGGGATGAGGACTCTACCACCTCCCTGGGCAGCCCATTCCAGAGCCTGACAACCCTTTCCATGAAGAAGTTTTTCCTAATGTCTAGCCTAAACCATGTCCTTCTTACGTTGGGGGCCACAGAGCTGGATGCAGGGCTCCAGGGAGGGTCTCACCAAAGCAGAGCAGAGGGGCAGGATCCCCTCCCTTTCCCTGCTGGCCACGCTGCTTTTTATGCAGCCCAGGATGCTGAGTCCATGTGAAAGCCAACGCCAGGGGCTCGGCTACACTGCAAAGATGAGGTGCTTGGATTTGTTCTCCCATTGCTTTCCATTCCACTTCTGCCCCGTTGACCACAGACAGCTTTTGCAGAGGGTGACATCCACATGCACAGCACCCTTGTCCCCCTGGCTCACGCCACGGGGGGCACCCCCCTGTTCTGCAAAGCACGCCGGCTATGAAAGCTGTTCTGGGGGGGTTATACAGCCCCCCACACCCTGTGCGCTGCCCCCTCCAGGGCTTGAACTCTGCTTCAGAGGAGCAAAAATGCCCGTAGGGAAGCACGCTGAGTATCAGCCATGTAATATCATGGATAAGCAACACCAGGAACACGTTGCATTGAATGGCAGAAGCTTTGGGGTTTTAAGTAATTTATTCATATTCCCTAGGGGTGGAAATGCTCCTTCCCAGTCCATTGCCTTTCACAGTGCTGATCAAATAAGGGGGTTTTTTTCCTTACTATCCAAAAACTTCTGAGTGCTAGAAAAACTTTTAAAGAAAAAAGTTATTTTTGTCACATTGCACAGGTGTACATGCTTGTGACTTCAGCAAAAAACAGATTATGTCCTTTTTTTTTTTTTTAATTAATATTATTGTTGTTTACCATGGAGCAAGGAGCCAGGGTTGTACCAGATATGACAGGACCAGTACAACACATCTCCCTAAGTGACTTCTCTTAGTTTCACACTTTTCTCCCATTTTTCTTTTTTATTTTCTTTTTACCTTAGATTGGAATTTGGAAACATCCACAACTTCCTCAGAGTTAAAGAAGCAAATTGAAAAGTAAACCTGTGACTCTGCTCCTTACCAGACTCCTACAAGACCTAAACCAAAATGCCCTTTAAAAGTATATACCATTTTCCCCCCCCATTTTCTGCCAAAATACCAGTGTTTAGTGTCATTTTTCTTCTTTGGGGAAAAAATGCTTTTGAAGTACACTCAGCTTTTTTAGCTGGGAAACTTTTTCATGTTAAAGGCAGAGTGACCATATAACGCTGCCGTCAATTCCAGAGGTTTGAACGGTGACCTAGGATAAAAGAAGGAGTAGGATGGGGTAGGATGCTCACCACGGAGCAGGGGCTGTGGTGAAAGACAGACCGATCGAGAGGGCAATGCCCTAAAGTAGATGAAACTGGACCGGGCAATGCTGCTGGGTGCAGGAGCTCGATCATCCTTACTGCAGGAATATCCTCAGCGTGGCTTTGGCTGAGACAGCTGCTCCTTCCCGGCATTTTCAGGCACAGTTCAGGAGTTTGCATGGTGTAGGACACATCCCGACAGGCAGCTGGATGCAGCAACCCTGGTTTGGAGGTTAAAAAGCCTTAATAACACCGACACAGGCCATTTGGCACTGGGGCCAGGGAACGCTGCCAGTCATATTTAATTTACTAGCTTAGATGTAGCATAGAGGGGGTGATGTTTTAAGTAGTTCCTGTGCCATAAACTCCTTCCAAGAACCTGAGCATGTCATCCCGTGCCTTGGTTTCCCAGCCCTAAAGCAAAATTTCTAGAGTGCTTCCCTCTGCCAGGGTGAGATGAGGACCTGAGAGGCACTCTGAGGCACTCAGACACCCCATTAATATTAACTGAGCCAGAAAATGGGTCAAACCCTCTCTGCAAACATCCATCCATACAAAGGGATTCATTTCCAGTCTCCCAGAGATGATTGTTTGTAGACAGCTCTGGTGGAGAAGAAAAGGGGATGATAGGTAACGGCGTACTTCAAAACACACCAGGGCAAGGAGGACCCAGGGCATGGTCCGAATTCCTGGCTGTACCAGTGTGACCTGTGGAGCTGGCAGGGCTCAGCTCCTGCTGTCTCACCCCAACTCCTCCAAAGTCCAGCTTCTCCCGTCCTGCCCGACCACCTCTGCTATTCAAAGAGCCCCACCAGGATTTCAGAGCAGCTCCAGCTCCCTGCCCCTCCTGCTCCTGCAGCAGAACCTCTGACCATTAAAATATTAAACTGATGTACTGGCAATAAATGCCTCTATTCTCATAAATCTTTGCTGGGTTGGTTTTTTTTGACCGGACTGAGCTGTGGCATCGGAAAAAGGGATAAAATGAAGACGTGCCCTCCTGGCACGGGACAGCTGAAGCGGTGTCACTCAAGGCGCTGCTGTCAGCAGGGTGATTGAGGTGGACAGGAGGGACGGGCATGGCCACAGGCTGTAAGGGACACGAGCAGCTGGGAGGACGGGGCGATGGGGTGGGCTGGCCCGGGGGTTAGGCGGTACAAAAGGGACCGTGACAGCCTGTCAGGGCAGGGACGGAGCGGGGATGGCGGGTGAACATCTTAGGGGCAGAGCAAGGCAGGGAAGGGATGAGAGATGAGGAAGATGAGTGTGAAGAGCCAACGGGCAACCTGACGCCGGGGTTGCAGAAGGCTGGTCTGGCCCTGAGCGGGCTATACTGCTGGAAAGCCCTTAGGAATAGACCCAGCAAGGGAGTTAAGAGGATGCTAATGCAAGGGGGCAGGGGGGATGAGGCCAGGCAGTAGAAAACTGAGTGAAGGGAGGGGAATTTAACATGGTTGTCACTAGGGAAAAGGGAAAAACGGAGGCAGAGGTATGGAGGAGAGCGGGAGAGGGGGAAATGCCCGCTCCCCCATACACACCCGCCCAGAGGGGTCAGTAGTATAGGCTGCTTCAAGTCCTTTTTTAACCTCAGCCTTTGCTAAGAGACTCTTCGGCACCCCCAGGCATAGGCTGCTTGCTGGACAGCATTTCTGACTACACCAGCTCCTGCTTCCTTGGGGAAACCTTGAAGAGGAGGAAAACACCCCTCGGTGAAGATGCCAGCCCAGATAACACCCCCGGGGTGCTATGAAGCTACAAGGGACCCAGGACAGGAGGATGAAAAGACCAACGGCTTCTTTGCTGAAGGTAATGTCTCAGATTTACTTTTTTTTGATACAATATCTCCTGCGGTGTGAGAATTGCTGGTATTTATGGCCAAGCCTAGGGAGGACAGGCAAGAGCCAGTGTCATGCATCTAGGGTTGTGCGAAGCATCATAAGGGAACGATGCTGAGGATGGAAAAGGGAAGGGTGGTGAGGTGGTGACCTCATGGTCCACACAGGACCCCAGACTCACTACCAAGTTCTCAGGGACCAGACTACGCTGCCTGGATGTGTCCCACGGCCATGCCTTTGAAGCATCCCTCCAAAGCGCATGTGTTCAGGCTCATAGCTGTGGGCAGACAAAACCAAGGGATGTGCTTGATTTTCAGGAACATCTTCCAAAAAAGGTTTTGGTTTGCAAGGGCAGAAGAGTTGGTGTTTGGTGCCCTGTTGACCAGATCTCTCAGCTCACAAGGCAGTGGCCCAGGGATTACAGGGACTGTTGAGTAGGGACTGTAGGATCTCAGACAGTCAACATAGGCTGGAGGGCCAATGTCATCTCCTGGGAAGCTCTGCAATCTCAGATTGCTCCCAAGGATCCTCCTTTGACTTCAAAGGATGCCCAGGTGTGACTAACACCTTCCAGGGGGAGTGACCTTCTGATTTTAATTCTCACCTTGAAATAAGCAGTCACCACCAAGTTTCCCCAAGTCCACCAAATCCAGCTGTTAGACTATGTCATCTCCAAACTGGTTTTGGTATATTTATTACTCCAGAATCTTTATTAGGCAATGAAGTGTTTGCTCCATTTCACAGATGGAAAGCAGGGGTATAGACAGGCATGGGTCCAAATTCATCCCCATTACCCTTATCCTTCAGGATAAGCACAGCCAACCCTGGCTCCTTCTGGAGTCAACAGAGAGAGGTTGACCCCTCTTGACACACTCCTGAGCCCTCTCTGTGGGTCCTTACCCTCCATGGGTGGCTGTTCCTTGTATTTCCAGCCAGTTACCAGTATTGGTTATTTTAATTGGGAATGCATGACTGAAGCTGTCAAGAGCCCAGCATGGGTTTATCCTCCCGGCTCAGCGCATCCCCCCAGCTCCCTGTGTTTGGACCACATGGGGAGGAACTAACCAAAAAAGAAAGTAGAGCAAAAGGGCACTGTCCTCTTCCCAAGGCTGCACCCTTCGCACCCGCTCTCAGAGCATACCATTAGGCCTCTTGACCTCCAGGAGAAAGCTCCAAGCTGTGGAAGGATTCGTGATATGAGGTGATCCAGAAATCTCCAGCTAAACGACCTTAGATGCAGAAAGAAGACAAGGAACATTCCCCACCTTTCCAAGCCAGTGGCAAAAATCTTACCGGTTTCTTGAGGGACAGTTATCCTAAATTGCACTATTCTCTAACTTAACCTGCATTCAAGATATGGGAAAAAAGGGAAATCTAGGGGCAAGGGAGACCATGCTGAATGTGTATGGGCATTACTGCAGGCTCTCCAGTTTGTCCCAGGCAAAAAATTTCACCTCTGTGCCTCAGTTTCCCCGCCTATCATCAGGGAATACTAGTGAGCGAGCTTTGCTCAAGGGCAGTTATTCTGCTCTGGGGCAAAGGATCAGACTGGCTAAATAAAATATGATGGGGCTAAACTAGAGCCAAGATGTGGGTTTGAAAGCACCATATACTAGACCAGATAAAGCAGCACATGTAACTTAAATGAGCCATAATGTGAATACCTTTTTATACTGAGTTAAATATGATAGAAAATCAAACAAGGAGACTGGTAGGATGGACGGGCATATTTCCAGGACTGATGGTGATTCTGACACAGCCTTTCCAAATAGCCTTGGGCAACTCACTTCTTTTCTCCAGCTTTGCACTCTGTTTAGAGCCTCCCTTTTTCAAGACATTAAATATCGACACATTAGGGCTGGGTGTTTCAGAGGTGCTTATTAAGGCCTTATTCCCACTGACTTCAGGCAGAGAGCTCATTACCATAGTTTATGGAGCAAACTCTGTAATCTCTGAGACACCCTCATGAAACCCCACCAGAGTTTGAAAAACCCAGGCATATGAAACACCTCCAAAACCCGAGTGCCTAAATATAGTCTCCGGCTAGACATAGGAAATATTTTGCAGACAGATGCAAACTTGCTTTGCTGAGTTTTAAGCTTCCTGGAAGCTGTGGTTAGGACAGTGTTTAGATTAAACTAATTAGCCCTGCCGCACAAATGTACCCTCAGACAACTAATTTGGCTCCCAGGGCTAAAATGTTAACCTAACTGATTTGCCCGCAGTCACACAGAAAATCTGCAAGAGAGGCAAGAAAAGGCTCTAAATGAGTTTCTGCCTCATGCAAGGTGTCTTTTGAGGTAGGTAGAGGAAGAATGAGGTGGTAGATTCCAACCGTGCAAAGTTTTGGGCCCAATTCCTTCCTGCAGAGAGGGGCAGAGTATTTGGAAGGAGGGAAAGCACAGTGCCTTTTAGCTCCCAGGTTGGGGGGGTTTTCCCCTTTATAGGTCAATGGGACAACTCTTATTTACCCATTCCCTTCTTTGCACTGCTGTCACATCAATGCACCTCACTATGCATGTGCGTGTAGACAGGCAAATGAAAGACTAAGCAGCCTCCATCCTTCCCGTAACAACTGTTCCTAGGGAAGCATTCATCTTGCGATCCAGGGTGGAAAAAGAAACTTGACAAAGAGCCCAGATGAGTGAGTGCCTGAATGCCAGGCGTATTAGAGAGCCCGTTTCGGGAGTATCGCCTCCCATCTCATCCTCAGTGGCCAACCATCCCAATCACAGCGACCCTTGGAGGACAGCTGCCCCATTCTTTCCTCCTTCTCTTCCTCACGCCAAGCAGGGACAGATGTGGCTCTGGATATGCCTCCGATGATTGGGTTACTCTCAGTGGCTCAAAAAAGCATGATCTGTTGGCTCTTAGTTTGCATATCTTCTGTTCACAATGAATATAATATTCTTGGGTAGTCAAAAGAAAGATACAGGCTCTAAATGGATGCCTTTATACCCTATTGGCTTCCTTCATTGCAGGCTTTTATTACCCTTCTTGTCAATCTTTTACACTCAAGCATGTGTCCCATTCAGCTCCTTAACTTCTAGTAATTTAGCTATAATTTCCCAATCCCTTTTTCTTCATTCTACCTATTTTGGGGTTTCTACATCTTAGAACAGTGTGGTCTGGAGAGCCAACCTCGTGAGCCTTTACTGCAACAGTGCCAGTTCATTCAAGTCATTGAATTTAATACAAATCTTACTCGAGCTAGGTTTTAGCATCATCAGTAAATTCTCATTTATACCTACATAAGATTTTAAAATCCCAGTCCACAAATTGTACCGGAATAATGTACAGAAATAAGGACTATTTGCCTGCCTACATGCTTGGGATCAAGGATCTTCCAAATGACAAAGTCTGTTTCATCACTAACCACCCTGAGCCCACTATCTGGTCCCAGAACTTGTATAATACTTTGACACAGGCCTATGAGAAATTTAAGAATGTGCTGCCAATAAGTAGCTATAAACATCTTGTACAATTTGTTGAAAGATAATATCATTTCCATCTATCATAGAATCATCCAATCATTTGGTTGGAAAAGACTTTTAAGATCATCGAGTCCAACTGTACCTCTTCACTACTAAACCCTGTCCCTAAGCACCTCATCTGCCCATCTTTTAAATACCTCCAGGGGTGGGGACTTGTCCACGCCCCTGGGTAGCCCTTTCCAGTGCCTGAAATATAATATTAGTATAATACAAAAATATATAATCTGATATATTAAATGACTCTAGAAAATATGTCTATGCAAAGCTTTTTGCTCTAGAAGTCTTTAGCTTATTTCAGAAAAAAGCAAAGTGGTAATCTTGGGTAAGGACTGCTAGTCTGTCCTGTAAGGACACAGAGGTTTAGGTGGCTTAGCAAAAGTCAGGAACCAAAATGAAAGTTTGCCAAACAGGACTGCTGCTCATGTCTGAATGAGAGTTTTCCTCCCTTCTCTTTAATCCTTTTTTTTTAATCCTTTTTTTTTTTTTTTTAGTACCCCCACCTGTAGGCAGAAAGTTTTATTAAACCCATTAATTTCATTGATGCTGTTATTTCCTTCCCTATTTCCTAGATAGCAAATTTCTATTTTTCCTATTGGAGGAATGGGACTCCTCTCTCCTGCCCTCAGTCTCCTTTAGATTACATTTCTGGCCTCCCACTGCCAGTCCAGGATGGTACATGTCCCTGCCAAAGCTGCCAACATCCCAGCCCCTGGTGAGGTTGCACATACAGCTTCTCTGTGTCCAACACCAAATGAGAGGAATCTCACCTCTTTGCTCTCCTCTATCATGCTTAATAGCCACGTATATGGAGGTACAGGAATGTACTTGATAGCAACTGGGGGGGGGGGGGCAGATTCTGGAGAATTGGTGCTGGTCCCATCTGTCCACGTCCCTCTGCTGTGCCTCAGTTTCCCTGCCTGACACCTACTGGGACAGGTTTACAATGAAAAACTTCTGTGCAACGGGAATGAGAAGCAAGAAATCTGGGGTCAAAGCCTTGGGGGTCACTTTGCAACCCAAAACTGAATTTCATTGCCAAAGGTACCTTTTTTCCCTTAATGGAGAAAACCTCTTACAATATTTGGCTCTTGCAGTAGCCACTATTCCAGTCTTGTTCCTGGCCCCAAATGTAGCACAGAGATGAAACAGGGTTGGTCCTATCCATCTGATTAAGTGCTTATAATCACGAATAATAAAAATCATGCAGATCTACATGAGGGCTAACTGGGCTAAAAAGAAACATATATTCATTCGTTATTATTGACAACTCATGTAGGCAGGTTTCTGCGCCCAAAGGAGTGGGGACCCACAGACTGAGTCATGGCTCTACTGAAATCTCTGGGAATTTTACCCTGATGCCAGCAAGTCTCAGCTTCCTCACTTCTGAGTCAAAAGCCTTCGTGTAACTGGGAAGTAAATATTACACTGAGTTTTAATCTCAAATCAAAATGTAATAAATGCTCTTACAATATTGGTCTGTCTTACATTTAAAAAAAAAATAAAGAAAGAACAGGAATGTTTTGCTGGGGGTCATTTTAACACCTGTGTTGAACTTGGTGTAAAAACCTCTGTATAATGCAAAAGCAGACACCATTCCTGATCCTGTGGACTTTTAAGCAATATCATTTACTGGGTCACCGCGTGACTCATCTTTCTTTAAAATTCACATTCATTTGTTTTATCAGTTACTGACGTTAATGAAGTAATGACTGAGGACGTGAAATTCCCTGAATGAATTGTTCTAGAAATCACAAAGGTCTTTATCTTGCTTTAAAACAAGCAAGAAACTCCCCCCAAAATCAACCCATCTGTTACTGCCACCCACTTACCGCAGTCAGTAAGTCCTTTTATATATGCAAAATTACTTAGAGCAGCATTTAGAATACCAGAATCGCCAAGTTTTTAAGTGAAAGTAAATTGGAGCCATTCCCAGACTCATCAGCGTCTAAATCCATGGAAAAGAAAAACTACTCACGTTGTATGAACTATGAGTATATTTGTAAATACAAGTTTTCCCAGTTCGGCTGGATTGCTGCTACTTAAGGGGATGCAGCTATTACCTGTCCCAGGACGTTCCCTGTCAAACATAGTGACAGCCAAGGTGTGAAATACTGCTTGAGCAAAGTGCCAGTGAAATTAATTTTTATTACAAATATCTGTAACTTCTTCCCCCCTGTTGACAGATACAGCAGCAGGGTCCAAGCTGAGGCTCAGGAGAGAAATACGGCTCTGCTGTTGCGAGTCTCCCATGCATCATGGACCAACCGTGTACCATTTTTGTCTACTGGCACACACAGACCATAGGAATCCCCTTCCATGCCTTGTCATAGCCACAAACTCTTTAGTTCTTCAAGTTTGGCTGTAAGTAAAAATGTAGGTTACTGCCAAGTTCAGCCTCAAGTGAGCGTTACGATGAGCAATGCTGTGGGATGGACTTCCATCTGAAACCCCTTTGTAAACGTGCATCATGGAAGGACATAGATTTACTGAGTAGCTGACAGGGAAAAAAATGTAGCTGCAGAAAAAACAAGGTGTTTGCATGCAAGATGTGAAAAATTGGTAATGTCAGATACTGGGGGAAGTTGCAGAAGAAACATTTTTCTGAACTAGCATCAACGGTTGGACTTGATGATCTTAAAGGTCTTTTCCAACCTAGACGATTCTATGATTCTATGTGGGGGAATACTTCTGCCACAGGGAGTGGGGAGTGACTCTGACCCGACTTCTTGAACACACAATAAAATGCCTGGAGAGTGACAGCAAAGCTGGGGAGAGGCCCCCACGCTCTGGGGAGACCTGCAGCCTCTGAGGAGCCCATGTAGCACTGCTCTGCCGACCGGAGCCTGTGCCTGGCCAGCATCCTCCCACTGGGATCTGTCTTCAGAGAGCCTTTGGGTTTCCTTCAAAGCATGGGGTTATTCCCACCTGGATTTTAGTGCTTTTCGTCAACTGAGATTGTTCCTTATTATTTTGCCTCTTTTGGAGAAGACATGGGAGAAACCTTATTTTCTTTTCCTGTCCTATATATTTATTTGGAGTGGTTAAGTATCAATAGCCTGGTTACTTCCCTCCCCTTTCCCATCCTTAGAGAGGCTTCAACTTAGAAAGAAATCATCTCTGTGAATCTGGTACATGGTCAAATTGATTCCAACCAGCTCTTTCCCAAACATGGGACCCCTAAAGGTCCCTTCCGACCTGAAACATTGTATGATTCCATGATTCTATGGCCATAACTCTCTTTGAGCATGTCATCCAGCATCCTTGAGCATTCCTGCCCCACCGAGGATGAGAGCACACAACAGCCCCAAACTGAGCGCTTAGCACAGGAGTGGAGACCAGGGTACCTTGCATTTCACTTACATTGGTCATATCTATCATCAAAACCAGAAATCTGTCCATATGTCCTGACCTCTATGTCATGACAGACTCCTCTTAAAAGTGCACTGGGACAAGACACAAGTTGGAATGCAGGAAATTCCAATTAAATATCACCAAAGAGGTTTTTCACCACACAAGTGGTCAAATTCTGGGGCAGAGACACAAAGGGCCTGAGGCATCTCTATCCTTGAAAAGATTCAAACTCAGCTAGATGTGGTGCTGAGCAACCTGACCTAAACTGGCCCTGCTTTGAGCCAGGAGATGCACAAGAGGTCTCCAGACTTCCCTTCTGAGTTAAATGACTCTGTGAGTCTACAAGTTAAAAGCTTGTTTCTGAACAACCAGGCCAGGATGCGGTGAGCTACTGTCTGGTTTTGAATGCATTCCCTACATGGCCAGGCAGCTCTCTAAGGCAGGGACTATCTCCCTGCATGTATGAGCAGCTCCTCTTCTCAGCAAGGTCACAGAATCCCAGAATCCCAGAATGGCAGGGGCTGGAAGGGACCTCGGGAGATCACCCAGTGCCACCCCCCTGCCCAAGCAGGCTCACCCAGAGCAGGGGGTACAGGACAGCATCCAGGTGGGGTTTGAATATATCCAAAGAAGGAGACTCCACACACCCCCTGGGCAGACTGTGCCAGGGCTCAGGCACCCTCAAAGTCAAGAAGTTCTTCCTCACGTTCAACTGGAACCTCTTCTGCTTCAGTTTGTGCCCATTGCCCCTTGTCCTGGCGCTGGGCACCACTGAGAAGAGTCTGGCTCCATCCTCATGACACCCACCCTTAAGATATTTGTACGTGTTGATGAGATCCCCTCTCTGACATCCCCTCTCAGTCTTCTCTTCTTCAGGCTAAACAAGCCCAGCTCCCTCAGCCTTTCCTCATAGGGGAGGTGCTCCAGTCCCCTCGTCATCTTTGTAGCGCTCCTCTGGACTCTCTCCAGGAGTTCCTCATCTTTCTTGAACCAGGGAGCCCAGAACTGGACCCAGTGCTCCAGGTGGGGTCTCACCAGGGCAGAGCAGAGGGGTAGGAGAACCTCCCTCGCCCTGCTGGCCACGCTCCTCTTAATGGCCCCAGGATGCCATTGGCCTTCTTGGCAACAAGGGCACCCTGCTGGCTCATGGTCAGCTTGTCGTCCACCAGGACTCCCAGGTCCCTCTCGGCAGAGCTGCTTTCCAGCAGGTCAGCCCCCAGCCTGTATAATAATAATAAAGCAAAGGGAGAGAACACTATCACCTCTCACTCATGTGACTTGTTTTTTTACAGCAAACTCTAATTTTTCAGGATTTCAGTGCTATCGAAACAAGTCCAAGACACGCCCCAATGTGCACTTCCATGCACTCACGTGGGATTCCAGCCTTCAGCACTATGCAATGGCACACACTGGAGTGCTTGCGAATGACGAGCACAGGAAAATCTGAACCACCTGAAAATACACCTCCAAAACATCCCAAACTGATGAAGGGCACCAGCAATATTGCCAGTTTTTGTGCTGCCACTGCTTTTCCAAGCAGAAAGCAGACCACCAGCTCTGAAACACCTCTGAGGACCACCACTACCTCTTCAGGAGTGGAGGATGGATTGCTGTCCTGCTGCCCAGAGGTCATGATCCAGACTTCTCTTGTGAGATGACATGCTTCTTTATATCCCCATATGGATTAGGCTGCTATGGAATGTAAGGAAGTGTGTGGTTTCAGGGAGACATCACCAGTGTCCTCTGCTTCCAGCAACTGCAAGGAGTCAAATGCTTTGCTGTAACTGCATTTTATTTGAATTTGGCTTTCTCAAATATAGTTGGGCAGCTTATTGTGCCCTTGGTGCCCATGGAGAGCACAGAGGGATCTGCAAATCGAAAAAGGTTGCAAACTCCTGAATCCATGCAAATTTGATAACAAAGATGTATTCTGCACACCTTTCTCTGGAAAAAATCACCCGTCTGACTATGGGCTCCACCTAAACAAAGCAATATTTACACTGTCCTGAAAGAGCTTGTCAAGGGCATTCTGAAAATCACTACACATCCCAGAGAGCCTCAGTAATTGTCATCCATTCTGAGCTGGTGGAAAATGCTTTGGATTTGGTGACGTGGAGAAAGAATTCAACAGCACTGGGTAGGAATGACTAGCAAGGAGCAAGACTGAACATGAGCTAGACCTCGCGTTGATTACAAAACTCTCCTCTTTTCCCCCAGTAAGTCATACGAAGATCTTCTTTAACGGGATTTAAAAGAATGCTACAGATATAGGAATTGCTGTAGTGGATGGATCGAGATTAATTCAATAATTAAGTACAGTAATAGACAGGACAGGCTGCAGAAAGTTGCTTTCTATTTAATGTTACAATATGGAGCAAAGCAGGCACACAGCCTTTTCAAAAATTAGGGCTTTTTTTCCTAAATCCATATTACCATAACTCAGGGTAGTCTTGCCATGTACACAAATGTCCCTTCCTCTTCTGAGCCCGGCTTAATTCTTTGCTCTAATGACACCCTGTAGCGATGAGTTCAGTATATTCTTTTTGCAAATTGCAAGAGAGTGGACCAGTTGCCTTTCACCCATCTAGGACAGCCTGGAGATATCCTGGATATCTCCAGGATATCCTGAATATTCTGTTCCATGGAGCTGAAGAGGTCAAACCATTTCTCATAGATGTCCTTCTTCCACTATAAGCCAAATATTCAAAACTTTAGGCACTTTTCCATCAGTTTTAATTTATTTTAAGGAATCATTTAGGAAATCTTTTGAATCTCTGCAGCAATTGGGACAGTTGTTAGAATTATGGCCTAGGTTTTGAAAGGTTCTCAGACTCTCATTTCCCATGGGAAATTGTGGGAAATCCACCCCAAAATACCATGAACAAACTTGATCTGGTGAGAAGTTTAAGGAAATGTCTATGCTGCAATGACTAATGCTCACAACTTAATTTTACCCTGGCTATGAGAGGTACTACTGGCACGTAGACCTCGTAATTCAGCAAATTCATACCTATGCATTTGTCCAGCCTCCAGACCAGTTGTGTAGTCCTGGCTGGGCACACTCTGCTGTAGGCAGTACTGGAGCCCTCTAGCTTTTTTCACAGTAGCTTGTATTCCTTGACCTCATACTCCAAAGAGGCTTTACCATCTAAGAGTCCAAGTTGCACTGTCTACACCTCCATTAGTTTACTAAATAGTTCCAGGGCCTGTGTTCTTGCCCTCAAACCAATGGGCAAAAAATGAGTGTTCAGCTCTCTCACTTTCTTAAATAGATGGTCATCTTCAAACCCCCAACTGTGAATGGTCCTTGACCTGCCCTAATTCCCAAGCTTAAGCTTGGGAACTGTTGGGGTCAGTGCTAGCTAACACAGGTCAAAACTGTGCCAGAAACTGTGCTAAACACAGCAGAAACCACTGAGTTCCTGTGCTCGTACCTCAGCCCTATTTAATATATCAATATAGACCTTGAAACCAATGACATTTATATTCCTCAAGCACCAAGATGCTTTGCAAAATTTCAGTCTGAATCAAAACCAACGTTTCTGCATCTGACCCAAGCCCTGTGGTCTCCTAGATATAATTCAAGAAGGTGCTTGTCAAACATTGTTTCATCCTGTCCTTCTTCTACAGATTTAACTCTTAGGTTATGAAGACTAATTGAGATCAGAAACAGAGTAGAGGAAAATTATCCCTTTCTATTTAATTGTAACAACTGTGCAAGATAAATGGGCACCCAATGGAAGGAGCAGGCAGGGGTGTGAATCCTGACCTCTGTTCTCAACCCTGGCTTTTCTGATCAGTCCATTCCCCATGTCTCAAACAAAATGCCTCCTCTCTGCAGCCAGCGGCCTCTTCATCTCTAAAACATTGAAGATGTTGCAGTTTGTGGTGATCTGGACTTTATTTAGCTGCCTAAAAAGATAGAAACATAGAATAGAATCATAGACTTGTTTACGTTGGAAAAGACCTTTAAGATCAACAAGCCCAACCATTAACCTAATACTGCCATCCACCAATAAACCCTGTACCTAAGCACCTCATCTGCCTGGCTGTTAAATCCCCCCAGGGGTGGGGACTCGACCCCTGCCCTGGGCAGCCCCTTCCAGCCCCTGACAGCCCTTTGGGGAAGGAATTGTTCCCAATGTCCAACCTCACCCTGCCCTGGCACAACTTGAGGCCGTTGCCCCTCATCCCATCACCCGTTCCCTGGGAGCAGAGCCCGACCCCCCCGGCTCCCCCCTCCTCTCAGGCAGTTGTAGGGAGCGATGAGGGCTCCCCTCAGCCTCCTCTGCTCCAGGCTGAACCCCCCCCAGCTCCCCCAGCCACTCCCCAGCAGCCTGGGGCTCCAGACCCCTCCCCAGCTCCGCTGCCCTTCTCTGGACACGCTCCAGCCCCCCCAGGGCCTTCGGGGAGGGAGGGGCCCAACCCTGACCCCAGCATTTGAGGGGCGGCCCCCCCAGTGCCCAGGACAGGGGCACGGTCCCTGCCCTGCTCCTGCTGACTTCTGGCTGCTCTTTCTAGTCCACTGCCACCTTAGCTGCTCTTCAGGTATGTCCTATGCCATACCTGCACGTCACATGTGGGTGTCTCAGACACCCGATCGTGCCAGATGCTTATGAGTTGGCAAATGAAGCCTTCTGGCTCGTCAGCTGAACCTGTCCCTAGCCTTGACTGACTGTATAAATTTGGGGGTTAAATCTGGAGTGGAATCCCATCCTTCATTTACTTTCTGCAGCTGTCTCCAGCCTGCGCACGCCTGTTCCACTGGAGCCTACAGTCAGCATTAACTCTTGCTGCACAGCGTGAGCCAGGATTAAGTTACGGGCACACACTTGCAAAGACACATGAGAAGAAATAATGCAAACTAGTCATGCAGCCACAGGGCTAAGGTTTAGGAAAACTTACAGCCTGGCTGGAGGTCAAGGCCACTGCTTTAACTCTGTTCATCCCTCCATCCTCTGGTTGAGCCATTCAGATCCTGACTGAAGGTAAAATTATTAAATAGCTCAAGGACAGGTCTAATTTTTCCTGATTTCCACCAAGGTTGCAACAGGTTAGTGCTGATGGGAGAGTGCATGAAATGGATGTTGTAGCTGAAGGCTTGCCTGAGCTGTTCTGTTGGCAGTGAGGTGGATGTCTCTATAGGGAATATGGAGTTTATGTTGCTGATGCTTTCCTTGCTAATGAATAGCCCTGATGAAGCAAAGAGAAAGTATGAAGCAAGCAAAGGAGTCCTGAGGTTGCTCAAGTTAATGTTCCTCCCAACACAGAGCACCAAGAGGGCAAAGGGAGAAAAAAATACAGAGGAAAAAAACCCTAATTAAAATTTTTTTCAGAGAAAAATGTGTCAGGTCCCTGAAAAACCATATGCACATGGAAAGGGGCCTATGCATGGGGTTGGAAAAATGCTGCTTTTGTCCTGTTTGGAAGCTGCCCCGTGCCCCGCTGCTCGTGGTCCCCGGCAGCTGTCTCCTCGCTGAGACTCCCAGGTACAGCTGGAGGGTTTGGGGAGGCTCTGAAAAGTGATGCCTGACTGACAACTGGCAGGTGACTTCCCTTCAATGGACAAAGGAGGGGTCTTTCTTCCCTTCCTCCCTCCTGCTTCTCCTTTTCTTTATCATATAAAATTTATTAAAAAAAAAAAAAAAAAGAAAAAAAAACCTAAAGAGGAAAAATAAGGAGAGAGAAAGCAGCAGGAAGAAAAGAGCAGTATGAAGAGAAACCTTCAGACACATGCTGCTGTGGCTCAGGATGGGCAAATGCCAATCCTCCAAGCTTCAGAAGACTTTCCTCATTACCCATGTCCAGGTTTGTGAGCTGGGGCCAGATTTCAAAACAAGACCAGGTTCTATGAAGCATCTAGGGACATGGTTTAGTGGTGGGATGGCAGGGTTAGGTTAACGGTTGGACTTGATGATCTTAAAGGGCTTTTCCAAACTAAATGATTCTATGATTCTGTGATCTAGACAGGGACCCAGAATTATCTCCTGAGGCTTATCCCCATCCTTAAATACTGTTGACTTATGCATTAGTGAGAAATGCATTCTAGTCCAGACAACCACCCAGGAACTGGGGCATCACATGGATGCTGTGCAGTGACCAGGTCTCAGCCAAAATGGATGTACTAGAAGTCATCTAAGATGGAAAATGGTGAGGTCTCCTAAGCTGGTGTCCTAAGTGCTGCAACATCCTTCTCTCCCTCTAAGCCGTGGTCAGATGGTCCTGTCTAATCTATCTAATTCCCCTTGCAGGTAAGGCGCAGCGAAGCCAGGCGAGTTACGTGGTCAGGAGCTATGCTCTGCTCTGGCTGGTCAAACGGAACCAAGCCCATCTTCCCTGGAGGTTTGGTCCCCTTCAACCAGCTATAGCAGTGTTGAAAACATCAAGCCGGGCAGGTGTGCCTCCCTCCGCCTCAGCTCGACCCCACCAGCCCTTCCTCCTGGATGGATCTGCTACCCCTCTGAACACCTCCAGAGGTGTATCTGGGGAGGAGCCACCTGAAAAGGTTGGGGGTAGGTTTTTGGTTTTAATAAGCATCATTGCAAGGGTGCTTGTCCCTACAAGGGCTGCTCCAGCATTACCACAGGCCCAAAAGGTCTCATGGAAGGCTTGCTGGCTCTGCAACATTCAGCATGTTCCTAAGTCAATGTGGATCCTCAAGGCCTTAACATACAACCTTCTTCATTTCCCTTCCCTACCAAACATGCATCCAGACACCCCCTTTTGCTGAGCACTGGCCAGTCCAAGTTATTTGTATTTAAAATTAAAAAAAAACCAAAACAAAACAAACAAAACATAAAGAACAAGGGTAACATATCCTTGAAAGTGCACTGTGTCCACATGTCTTTCCTTATTTATTTAATGTAAAAAGGAACTATGAGTAACCAAAATCTACAGGGTAAAGGTTTGTGACCCACAGGAAACAACATATCGGTTATCCCATAGCCGCTGAGCCCACAACACACTCATCACTTCACACATCTTCGTGCAAGGTATTTTCTGAATCTTCCCATGCACACCACACTGCAGGAAATGAAGAAAACCAGCCAAATAACTTGAAAATGGCTTTGCTGATAGAGCCTGACCTATTGTCTGAGCCAGGCAATGAGTTTAGGTGTCTAACTTTAGACGTCCAACTCAGCAAGTTGTTCCCCGCTCTCGCCCCATCAAAAAAATGCAAAGCCATCAATAAATAGAAGAACCAATGCATATCAACAGAAGTTCATCATGTTCATCATCCGTGATGCCTTTTTTTTTGATGGATGGATGAGGAGGAGGATGCAAACTGTACAGAACAAGGTGTGTCCCAAGCAGCTTGAGTCTCTGCTACAGGACAGCGATGCTCCATGGAGCCCCACGTGCTCCCAGTCCCTGCATTTTCCCCATGGGGATGCATTGGAGCATAACTTCACTTATGCCAGGTCTCCATGGCCAAAGCCCTTTGGAAGACCCAGACACACAGGGGCGACAGTGAACAGGAGGGACAGGCTGGTCAGGATCACGTGTGTGTGGCAGAGCAAAGGACAACAGCTATTAGGTCCCTTTCACATCATGGGGTTTTCCTGAGAGGCAAGGAGTATGAACATTGTGTGGGTTTGCTGGCACTACTGATTCCAAAATGTTTAGTAAATTCAGGCCAATTGTTCCAAGATACCCAGGTTTCCCTCTCATGCCAGATACACAATTCGTCATGAACAAGGGCTGTGTCATCACTGACAGCTCATGGATCTTAATCACTGCACAGGCAGAGATACCACATTTCACAATCCTAAATTTCTGGAGGTTTCTTAGCGCTTCAGGCAAACTGCTCCCGGTTTGAAACGGTTCCTGGAGATGAGTCAAAAGGGGATTTTTTTAATGTCTCGTATCTCACTGCACCTCCACTCTCCACAGCTTGGGTTTGCTCAGCCCCACCACTGCCCGGCAGTAACACCACATCTGCGCAGGGTTTGCCCACAGGGCACAGCACTGGGTCTAGATAGCCAGAACATCCTAACACACTGGGCAAAGCAAGCATTAGGAGATGCAGTCCTCAGCTTCTCAGGCTGTATTTTCCTTGGTATGAAATGTTGTCTGGAAATGTGGTCCCATCCAAAATTAAAAACAACCCTAACAGAAGATCCAACAGTTCCAGCACAGTATGTAAAAGATGCATTTCTGCTGGAGAAATAACTTGTGCCAGGGCCCATGCTTTGTCCACTGAGACTTGCTGGACCCGTCTGTCCATGTCCACACTCAGCCACCACCACATCACTGCATTCAAACTACTTCCCAGGAGGAGGCCAGCTACCAACCCGTCTCCCAGAGGGCTGATGGAGAGGAGGCAATGGGTCTCTCCCAGGCTCTTGCTGAGCCAGCCATGCTGTGGCAGCAGTGGTGGACAGGCAGTGGTGATGGTTAGCTCTTCTCAGCTCTGACACCTCCAGCAGTCACCAGTCATGGACCAAGCTGTTCACGGGAAACCCAGGGCATCCCTTAGGCACCAACAAGGAGTGAGTCTTGCAGCACCATCAGCAACTGCAAAGTAGGGACATGGCAGGGACATGGCAGCTCACGTTCAGTCAGCATCCATTGCACCCTAAAACCCTCTTACCATGCAAGGAGCTGACTTTTGGGGTTATCCAGGGGAATGCCCTTATCTGTAAATCCCTCCCTTGTGTTCAGCTCTCACTGGTCCTTGGAGGATGCACACCCACCTTTGGGGCAGACCTGTGTGGGATGAGGAAGGGTTCACAACAGATTGGGGCCAAGCGCTCAGCAGGAACTCAAGCTTCAGCAGAGAAAACACCAGCAGGGGACAAAGTCCTCAAGGAAAGAAACAAGGGCAGGATGCTTTGGGGCACCTCATGGCCACCCTGTCCCTTCCTGCCCAGGGCCTGTTGGGCCAGCAAGGGTTCTACAAACATCTGACCAGGGTAACCAAGATCCATCTTGACCCAGAGGTACTCTGTGCCAGAGGAGGTACCTCTGAGGGCAGTCACGGGCAGCCCAGGCTGGGGCAGGGACCCCTGAAGGACTCACCAAAGGGACTGGGAGGACTGAGCACAATGTGTGGTGACAACAAAGGGACTGGAGACGAGAAAGGGGGAATAGAAGTGCTGGGCTGAAGCTGAGCCTGGAGAAGGGGATGAAGGGTTTTCCCTAAGTGTCTGCCTAATAGTTTTCCTTCTTTGTTTCTCCCAAGTCTCCCAATACCCAAGTCTGTAATTAATAGTTTGTTAGGGAGGGGTTATTTATTGATAATAACTTAGATTAACTGAATTTCCCTTAGCTGAGACTTTCGTGTGCCATAGCATGGGTTTGAACACTTCCCCCTGCAATGGCATTGCCAACCCAGTGCTACCTCAGGGTATGGCACGGCATGTCCCAGCACATCCCTGCATTGCATCTACCCATGCTTGGTCTTCCTTACACCAACACAAGTTGAGTTGGGGTTAAACTGGGGAGGGGGCAGGAGTTTTGGTCAGTCCTGGGGCTGGCCTTCCTTGCAAGGCATGGCCTGAGCCCTGCTCAGCCACACTGAGAGGTCAGTGCTACGATGAGCTCAGTCCCTCATGGTGTTGGGGTGAGATGTGTTTCCCTGAGCTCTCCATGTTCACCCACTCACATCCATGCAGGAGCTGTTCCTCCAGGGGCACCCACTGCAGCCTGCTGGCTGCTGGCTGCTGGAAACCTCCTCGTGTTTGGGATGAGGCATCCTCAGGCTGAGCCCATCCCTGCTCAGCCTCTTCCTCCCCAAATCTGCCTGTGCACCTCTGAAGTTCCTGCAGTAGGGTTGAAAAACCAGGGCTTCCTTCACCATTGAAAATGTGACCTCCTCGCTTCTGATCTCCTCTCCTGGAGCTGAGCAGCTCCTGCAAGGCTACAGAAGACATGGGCATGAGAGATGGGCTCTCCACTGCTCGGTGACTCCATTACCTGTGGGTGGAGGGGGAAGCATAACCTTGTACCCTTGCAGCTCCTTTCTCATGGTTCTTCTTGTAGGACCTCCATACTAAACTCTGTTCCCAAGCAAGGCGAGTATTTTCCCTCCCCTACTCAGGTTTCCCAGTCATTTGAAAAGCAGCAATAATCCATTTTTACAAAATATGCTCTGAACCCTTTTTCACATTGGTTTTGCTGACAAGCAGAAGCCAGAACCTTTGTCAAGATCAGTAACGTAGAGCAGAAAGCAAGGCTGGAAAAGTCATCCCAGTAACATATAGCAGAAAGCAAGGCTGGAAAAGTCATCCCAGTAACATATAGCAGAAAGCAAGGCTGGAAAAGTGATCCCAGCAGGTCTTGCCTGTCTCTGGACCGAGTGCAATACTCGCTTAAATCCAGTCCCGTTTTACCCAGGGTGCTGAAGTCCCATTTAAACAGATGCCTGAACTCAGATAAGTGCTTGCAGGTTTCCCAGGGAAGCAAAAATTAAGACAGTAACAACTGGTGACTCCTGTCACGTTCACCCAAAACAAGCAGTGTGGCCAGCATCTCGCATCCCTCCTCCGAAACACAGAACGTCAGCAAAGTACAGCATTGCCAGCCAATGCTGCCCTTCCCCTCAAATACTGTATTTTTCTTTCTTTCTTTTTTTTTTTTTTTTTTTTGTGTGTGTGGATGCCTTTTTGTGTTCCACTTTACACTTTCAGAGTTGTCAAGTTTTTTTTGTTTGTTTGTTTTCTCTTTAATCATTTAATTGGTTGCACTGTGCACATAATGGGATACTCCCAGCACCTCGAAGGTTGTAGATTTTTGAATGTAAAACTTTAAGAAGTAGTTTTGAGGGTTTTTTGAGATTTAAATAAAAATAAAAAATAGATTATTACTTTTAACATTTTTTAATATTTTAATTTTTTTTTCTGAAGGGGAAAAAATAGCCATATTAAAAACAACAACAACAAAAAACCCAAAACAAATAATAAAAAAAAAACAACCCTGAAACCAAACGCAACAACTAATAAAAGAAGCCCATAAGAACCAGTGCTTAAGTGGAAATAGTTCCACAACTTAAAAAGGAAAAGAGATTTCAGCCAACTATCCTGCCAAGTACCTCAGAAAAATCCTCTCAAAAATATGAGTGAAAAATATGTGTCTTTGCTCCACCATGTGAGGTAAAATAAGATCATAGAATCACAGAATCACAGCATGGTTTGGGTTGGAAGGGACCCCTAGAGCCCATCCAGTCCAACCCCCCCGCAGAGGGCAGGGACACCTTTAACCAGATCAGGCTGCTCAGAGCCCCGTGATGTGCAAAATGTCTAAAACAAGACAGAAATGAGTATTTAGCTTCTCAATGTGATGTTCCCCCTTGGTAAGGACCTTTTATGTTGGAATAACTGGGCAAATGATATCTGTCCCATACTGGTGTTCCTCCTGCATTGCAGCAGTTGATATACCCAGAGCTTCCACTGAGAGCTTTCTTACCACTGCCATAAATCAAAACTAATAAAAGATACCAATAACTATTAGAAGGAAAGGTCTTTTTGAATATTCAAAGCTCGTAATTTTGCTTTGTGATGATCTGGAACAACATATTGTGATGATCTGGAACAAAATATTCACTAAGGATCCTTCACTAAGGATCAAAAATCCATTTTCTTTCCATGTTAAATTATCTTACAAAAAGAAAGAAAAATATTTTGCTTTGTTTTGATTTCCAGTGAATTTGGGAGTCATTTTGGCCCCCCCTAGGAACGTTCTGGAAAACAAGATATAACATTGAACTTTGAACTGGATGTGGTTGGGCTTTCTCCGCCGTGGAGAAAGCACAGCAGGACAATATCTCACTGCTTTCTGTGTAAGTCAAGAGCATCATCCTTAGCCCTGGTACAGCAGGGGTGGAGGGGCCTGTAGACAGCAGCATCTTCACACATAAGTCATACGCATGATTTGACTGTCACCACATCTCGTTTCACTTCACCACCGCTAATGGGATTTTTTTCCACTGACTTAAGTGAAAAGACATTGTCTTCCATTGCATTTTATTAGCCAAACAATTTTGAGATAACGTGGAGTAGCGATGAGTAAATTCAGGAAAAAAGTTATTCTTAGAAATTACCAAGTCCCTTTGTGTTCAGCACAAAAGTGACCCAATTTGTGTTTACTGCAGACACCCTAAAGTCCAAACTACTTGTAGACACAGCCTTCAGCAATCCTTCATTAAGCAAGCCCGCTGTTCGTGATAAATGACAACATGCTGTAAATCCACCTTGAGAATATTCTGCAGAATATTTATAGATGTAAAATAAAATCCAATTTTATTGGACATTCATTGTCACAACTGTCAGTTTTCAGGAAGCGTTGCACTCATCCCAAAAGGCCATTCTTTCAGAGGAAATAAATATTTATGTCTATATATTCATATTGAAAAATTCAAACCAGAAAACTTCTGTAAAACAGATACAATCTATGTCATTATTTCAGTCTTTCAAAACCAGGCACTTTTGACCCAAAAGCATCGTTGTCAAGGAGGACCACTGCCAGTGCTTGCTTTCCAAGGGGAAGAGCATCACCATTCACCCCTTTCTCCTCATAATTCTCCCATGAGGAGAAGAACCGAGACCAACCTCTTGACCAACTACCATTTATCTGCTCTTCCCTCATGTCCAGGTTTAAATCCGCTTCAAAACATCCTTTTCTCACCCCTGAAGGAGCAAAGTTCACCTGCACACATGCAGAAAACCTCTGCCAATCCCCACTTCGCCAGAAAGAAAGCAAATAAGATAAACAGAAATCACCCCACCATCTGATTAACATTTTACTTTGCCCGATGCAACTTTATATGGTAAAACCCTGCTTGAATCCTTTGCAAACAAACTTCAGACTGGGATGATGAGACATTTGGGTACTTTGCCTTCTTGTCTCCTTCCGCTTGTCTTGTCTAAGTTGCTTATCAGTCATCAGCTCTTGTGTACCACAGAAGTCTTCTGATATCTGGCATCTCCTGCGCTGCTGCTCTGAGATCTAAATCCTATCTCCTAAGCCGGCCCAGAGAAACGCCTGAGCATCAGCAGAGATGAAGGCAGTGGGGATGTGTCTCTGCAGGGACCTGTCTCTGCAGGGATGTGCCCAAGGTATTTTACAGGCTTTGCAAGCTGGTAGGAGGTGGCAAGAGGATTTCTCACCTTGGCTAGGAGCGTAGGCACATTTCATTTTAATATTTCAGTCTTCACAGTAACAAAAATAAAAGGAGAGATTAAAAAAAAAAAAAGAGTAAGTTCAGCCACTGTTTTGGAAGAGCTTTTAGCAAATCCTTAACTTACCATTTCAGGGAAAACAGTTTCCTTACAGTTGGGCATGCAACCCCTGTACGTTTATGCAGCCCTCTCACTGCTCCGCACCGTTTGGCTTATAGAGGTAATGGGAAGAGCAATCAGAAAATCCGCCTTTAATCACCTAGAACTTTGTTTTTTTCCTCTCCTCCAAAAGCTCATTGCTCCAACCCCATTCAGCTTATTCCCCCTAATGGGATGGCTTCCTCTGATCTTGAGTGTCTACCTCTTATTTCAAGGTTTGGTATATCTAAAGAGACTTAAAATTATTGGCGCTTTTAAAAGGGTACAGATCTCCTGAGGTGAAGGTTGGGTGCAAAGATGGTAAGTTCTGGACTGTTACCATAATAAACATGTGGTCATAATTATGTGACTAAGGATGAAAAATTAATAATTTTTTGTTACTTGTGGGGTAGTTACAGATGGATAAGACTAATATTTTAATTCCATGCCAAGGGACTGTGTCCAAATAAATACACAACCAAAACTGCTGTTACAGCTTGCAAATGGAAAGTAAAAATAATACACAGATTCATCTTATGATGTTTATGAAACTGAAAATCATGTTTGATTCTAGTTCAGTATTGGTCATTAAACTTTTCAAATAGCTATTCTTTAGTTCTGTTTGTGGTCTTTATTACGTATTTCTCTCCATAGACTAAATCAAAAATTCTCACTTGGCTGATTGCAAAAGTGTTTTATAAAATCAGGAATCCAATTTCTCTTAAGCTCTTCAGTACATTTAACAAGGAGAATTCAATCCATATTAAAAAAGAGCAGCAGTTCAAAACTGAAAATGATGCAAGCAATACTCTTGAAAACCAGTTTCAAGCCAGAACGCTTCTATTGCTTTTGAGCTGGAGAACAGACTCCTGGGTGAACGTCCAGGACGTGGGCACATGAGGGAAAAAGTGGAAACACTTGAGTCAAAATGCAAAGATATGCTTTTATACGTCAGGTATTGGTATCCCTAGCCTGGCATCACAAGGGAGCAGCTACTCCACTGTGAGTTTGTGGTGTCCCATGAGAGGTCCTCATGTGCTGCCCTGCCCAAACGTTTCCACCGTTGCCTAGAATCCATTCCCATTTCCCAAAGCTTCTCTGGTGGGGAAACCAGAGGTTTCTTAATACCCAGAGGAGCAATGGGGAAGCAAAGACCAAAATATGGTTATTGCAATCCCTCCGTGGCCCATGTGAGACCTCTGTCTGTGCACTGGTTCATAACCTCTTCTACCAAATTAGACTGGTCCATTAGCAACAAGGAGAGTTTATAAACAATGTTCGTGAGAACTGTGGCCACACAGCTCCTGGGCTGGGAGGCTTATAAGCTGCAGCTACAAATAAAACTCCACTCTGGCAGAGCTACTTGAATTATCTTTTGCGAATAAATTATCTGATGAAACAAGTCAGTTATCTGATCAAGTCTTTCTCAAGCAAATAATTTACATATTTGCATTTTGTGACTATTTGCCATGGATATGGCTCAGATGAAGCACTTAAGGTTCTGTCCATGTATTCTCATGTTGATATGGTACAGGTACTGTTTGTTTAGTGCCCACTGGTCTCTTACTGGTGAGAGATTTTGGCCACAGAAATATTAAAAGAACCACAAACGTCAAAGACCTGACTCTTTCATGTCATGTGTGCTACTGTCACTATGGGATCCTGTGATGTGTGTGGGAGCATGAGACACAGATGCTCAGTGGATTCGGGGCTGTGAGCCTTGTCCTTTAAGGGACTGGACTGGACTGGACTGGACAAAAAAGGTTCGTCATGCTCCCACAGTCAGAGAGTAAACTGCAGTACTCTTGTCTTCACAAAAATGTCCTCACTATCATCCAGGATGTGATGGCTCTGCAGAGGGACCTCAATGGGCTGGATCCTTGGGCCAAGGCCAACTGTATGAGGTTCAACGAGGACAAAAGTCCCTGGGGGTGTTGGTCGAGAGGCGGCTGGATATGAGCCAGCAGGGTGCCCAGGTGGCCAAGAAGGCTACCAGCATCCTGGCTTGTATCAGGAGTGGTGTGGCCAGCAGGAGCAGGGCAGGGACCGTGCCCCTGTGCTGGGCACTGGGGAGGCCGCCCCTCGACTGCTGGGGTCAGGGTTGGGCCCCTCCCTCCCCGAAGGCCCTGGGGGGGCTGGAGCGTGTCCAGAGAAGGGCAGCGGAGCTGGGGAGGGGTCTGGAGCCCCAGGCTGCTGGGGAGTGGCTGGGGGAGCTGGGGGGGTTCAGCCTGGAGCAGAGGAGGCTGAGGGGAGCCCTCATCGCTCCCTACAACTGCCTGAGAGGAGGGGGGAGCCGGGGGGAGTTGGGCTCTGCTCCCAGGTAATGGGCAACGGGACAAGGGGAAACGACCTGAAGCTGCGCCAGGGGAGGTTTAGGCTGGACATTGGGAAAAATTCCTTCCCCAAAAGGGCTGTCAAGCACTGGAAGGGTCTGCCCAGGGCAGTGGTGGAGTCCCCATCCCTGGGGGTATTTAAAAGCCAGGTAGATGTGGTGCTTAGGGACATGGTTTACTGGTGGACTTGGCAGTATTAGGTTAATGGTTGGGCTTGATGATCTTAAAGGTCTTTTCCAACCTAAATGATTCTGTGATTCTATGACCTGGACACTGGTTATACCCTGCAAACCACAGACTCTTCATTCCCGCAGACCTTTGCTTCTTTCTTCTGGACTGGGATGATGCACGTTCTTATGGTCTCATCTACTTTGGGCTCAATGGGGACTGAAGAAAGAAAAGCCCCTGACTTTTATGGTTTGCTGAGCTTTGCTACTGACCTTTCTCACCCCTCATTTTAGGGCTAACTTGTTGGTTGTCATTCCTTTTCCTCCTCTTTGCAGTGGAAAATTAAGAGAGTAAGGCCTGCAAATGAGCACCAGAGAATGGATGATGGCCTCCAGCATTGATGGAGAAGCTGTAATAGAAGGAATAGAAGATCATGCAGGATTGCATATTGGTTGAAATACAGGCAGGAGCACAATTCCTTTTTCTAGCTGTAGTTGGGTTCAGCACAGTCAGTTCACCCAGAATAAAGAGCTGGCAAAAACAACAGTGGGGGGCTGTTTCAACAGGGAAATTACTCAGGAGCTCTGCCTGGCATCTGCCTATTTGTTTTGCCCCTGTAGCCGTGTTATCAGCACAGAAAGGACCAGGTCTGGTTAAGAGGCATCATTCGAATTAAATTAGGACAGCGGGCTTCTGACACCCACCTATTGCCCCCACCCCACCACTGCCAGGCCACGCGTCTCGGAGGAGGAGACCTTCACCAGTGGTTATTCTCTGAAATCTCTGCCTGGGATAGTACTGGAAACTGCATTGCACGGCGGTCAGAATTTGCATATGTTTGGAAAAATGAACTCAAACCCCAGCTAGGTGAAAGGGCTTGAAAATTAGGATCCCCATTGCGTTTTCGCAACTCTCATCAAAACCACTCTGAGTCACTTATTCTCTAATACTTTTGGATTCTGACACTTTCTTGCACACAAAATGTCATGGGCAGGAGTCATTTCTCTGTAAGAAAAAAAGAAATAAAACTTGAGGTCTTAAAATGAGATGATGAAAGACTGAGTTTTTCAGATTTCCCCCCAGCAGTGGGCAAATGGCCACAGTGGAAACGGCTTTATCACTGCAGCCTTCCTTATCAAACCTGCCTGGCAGCCCCGCGTATAAACCCTGGGATACACCGAGTGCATGGGTGATAAAACTAGTTTTCTGAACCTAATTTGATTTGAAAGCAGTGGGTGGTGGAGCACAACCTGGTGGCCGAGCAGCTGCCAGCTAAGGGCTGGCTTTTTGGCACGTAGCACCGACCTCTCAGTGCTCCACACGAGTCCTTTTCCTACAACGTCACCTTGCACCGCCACCAAAACCACGAGCCAGTTTCACGGGTGCTGCGTGGTGCCCTGCACGGCGAGGACGGTTTCCACTCCTCCCAGTGGCTCGAGGAGGCAGATCCCAAACCTCATGGGCATCACCGCAGCCCAGGGCTGCAGGGAGTGCTTCTTGCAGATGAGAACTGAGATTGCAGGGAGACTGCTTCCATTTAACGATGCCGCCTCGTCTTCCCTCTGCCTCGATCCCCATCCTGATACAGTTGGAGATTTCAGGGTCAGATTCTCATTTGTACCGTGCTTTCTGTAAGCCTTCCCAAAAAATCAAGCCTCATCGCACCAGGGACTAAGCTACAGGGCTAAATTTCATCCTCGTGAGGTGTTTGAGAGCATGAAATGAGGAATTTCCCCGTCCCATATTCTAGTATCTCTCCTCTTTTGCATCAGCCGAAGAGTACACAAAACTTTATAGATACCTGGTGCACTGCTGCATTCCTCGTTTTGCTGTCCCATTGAAGCCAGGGGTGATACACAAGCCTAAAGCACAAAGCTGTGCCCATGTGTGAGAAACCTGGATTTGCAAATTTTAACAGCTAGAACCGATAAAGCTACACAAGGAGATTTTTTTCCAATGGATGCTGCGAAGAACTGACCCTCAAATGTTCTCCAGCTAAGTCCGTGATATGTTTTTCTCCCTGTATGCCATAGATTTTCAGGTTTGGAAATTCTGAACGTTCTAGTGCAGCTACTACTAATGTAATGTAGAAGCAGACAGAAAAGCATCTGTAGCTGGAGGTCAAAGAGGCTGACAGGCCTGAAAGAGGCTGACAAATCTGCAGCTAGCAACTGCTTTTGAGATAAGGATGAATACACCAAGGACTTCCTGACAATCTTCAGAATTTCTATGGTTTCAGATCCATTTTAATTGCAATGGTCCCAAAAAGGAAGAATAAAGATTTTCCAAAGGGTAGGACACAGACTGCCCGGAAATCTAACGCCAGTTTTGTGCAAACAGGGATGTTCCTCAGGGCTGCGGTTGTGGAGAGGTGCCCTGTGCCAGCTCCCTGCCTCTTGGAGGGTCTGTGAGCATCAGGACATTCAAGCACTACGGGGACCATTTGCCTTGAGCTTGGAGCACCGCTCTGCATGGGATGGATGGGCCAAGTGGAGATCCTGCCATGCAAAGCAAGGAAAAAAAAAAAAAAAAAATGAGGAAAGGTCTCGAAAGCCTGACCCAAGAGGGAAGGGGGAGAGGAACAACTCGTGGCGGTACCCACTGGGGATGGGAAATAAATGTCTCAGCCTGCAGGAAGGGAAATTTCAGATGGACGTGGGGAAGGTGTTGCAGGCAGGAGCTGCTGGGTGCAGGGCACCAGCAGGGACCCCAAGTCCTTCTCCCCCTGCTTCCTGCCATTCACTGGGGCCGAGGTGTAGGCGAGACACAGGATGCGAGCAGATAGCACAGCAAACAGAGAATTTCAAAATGAGTTATTTGTTTGTATAAATCATTCTACCAGCTTGAATACGAGCCAATTTTATGCATAAAGGGTTTCTTCTTGTACAGCTTATAACTGGCTGGGAAATGTGTTGCCACAGGATGTCTTTGAAGCCATGAAAATAAAGCACTGACAGAGAGAACGTTAACTGATAACAAAACTATTTGGTCATTAACATCAATAATAACCACAAAAACAAATAAATGAGGAGACACATTAAATCAGCTCTGGCTGGAAAACTGCCCAGGAGAGAAGGACCTGGGGGTGCTGGTGGACAAGTGGCTGAATATGAGCCAGCAGGGTGCCCAGGCGGCCAAGAGGGCCAGTGGCATCCTGGCTTGTATCAGGAGTGGTGTGGCCAGCAGGAGCAGGGCAGGGACCGTGCCCCTGTGCTGGGCACTGGGGAGGCCGCCCCTCGAATGCTGGGGTCAGGGTTGGGCCCCTCCCTCCCAGAAGGACCTGGAGGGGCTGGAGCATGTCCAGAGAAGGGCAGCGGAGCTGGGGAGGGGTCTGGAGCCCCAGGCTGCTGGGGAGAGACTGGGGGAGCTGGGGGGGTTCAGCCTGGAGCAGAGGAGGCTGAGGGGAGCCCTCATTGCTCCCTACAACTGCCTGAGAGGAGGGGGGAGCCGGGGGGGTCGGGCTCTGCTCCCAGGGAAGGGGCGATGGGACGAGGGGAAACGGCCTCAAGTTGTGCCAGGGCAGGGTGAGGTTGGGCCTGGGGAACAATTCCTTCCCCAAAGGGCTGTCAGGGGCTGGAAGGGGCTGCCCAGGGAAGGGGTCGAGTCCCCACCCCTGGGGGGATTTAAAAGCCGGGCAGACGAGGTGCTTAGGGACAGGGTTTAGTGGTGGGATGGCAGGGGTAGAGGAATGGTTGGGCTTGATGATCTTAAAGGTCTTTTCCAACTCAAATGATTCTATGATTCCATGATCTGTGCTCAAGGAAGATCCTTGCCACTTCGGATGATTTGGCGTCAGCCTCGATCCCCTCTCATCAGCCAGCCATTGCATTTCTCAAACTTTCCTTTACGTGCAGATAAGTACCTTGTGCTGGCCAGAAGATACCATCCCTTCCGTTGGGTGTTAGATGTTAATTTAGCCCAGCTTTACAACAAACCCTTGGGCATTACCATAACACAAGTGGTGATACTGCTGCTGCTGAGGATGCAGCTGTAATCTCAGCAGTCAGTTGCACCCTGCACCCACCTCCTGGTGGCTTGAAGCCCCTCTCCACTGACCTGGACTACATTACAGTTGCATATTAATCATCTATTAATTACTACAGCACAGACGTAAAATTCCTGCTTCTCGTTAAGTCCAACTCGCATATCTGGAAGCCTTCTTTTTCCCCTGTCCCTCCAAACAGCAATCAAAAAGATGAACTGAGTGGGCTACTTGCTTTTGTGTTGACCTCCCAGTTACTGAAGATCTATTAGCTATTAGTCATGCAGCAGATGTGCCAACCGCTGACAGCAACCACAGCTGATGAATAACTGTGATACCAGTTTGGCTGTGTTTGGAAAATTTAGGCGTGCAGTAGGAGATGATAGTTTCTACTGCAGCTGCTGGGGAGGAAAATGGGGGGTGTTTAATAGAGCAAAAATGTTGTTTTACCTTTTCTGTCATGTCCCCTGTACAAAGATCAAGGGGTGGGAGATCAGTGCAGTGATTTAACCAGTTTGAAGAGGACCTCTGGATGTCTCTGATCCAACCATCCACTCAGAGCAGGGTTAAATTGAACTAAACTAAAATTATACTTTATTTTTTAATCAGGGTGATCAGAGCCTTGCCCCACCAGCTTCTGAGTTTCTCTCAGATAACCACTGGCCTCAGGCTCAGTCTAATCAATGATCTCCTAGAAATTACCTCCACCGTGCACAGTGGGTCGTGCAATGCTTGTGTGTAAGAGGAAGAGCGCTGCTTAGCTTATAGGGATTTATAAGAACATGCACTCAAGGGGAAGAAAATGCTTTCTCTCCAACAAGAAAATTAATTATCTTCCTACATGTAAACAGAAAAGCTCCTTATTTTCCAAAAAGTAGCATAAACTTAACTGATAGTGATTGAAAAAAAAAAATATTTGAAGTATCTGGAGGTTTCTGTCATTTCTCTTTTGGTTTATTGAAAGGTCAGTCGGGAGGCCAGAGCTCTGGCACTGACTTTGAGGGGAGAAGGTGTCATCAACGTCAATACACTCAGCTTTGGGTGCCTGAAGGACCTCAGCTGGGTAAAGTAGTTAAGTAGCAACTTAATCTCAAGAAAGCTTTCACCAGAGCCAAGAGAAGGGCTAGGTTTGATTTCAAGAGGCCTTAGGTAATTTTTAATTATTTTTGTTTCAATAAGCTTTTGTGTCCCAGTTTCCTGATCTCCCAGTAACTGCAGCTCCTATTAAGTGCAGCGCTGATTGCTCCTTGCTTAAGTTGATTTTAATAGAAAGTCACAGCACACACAGCTCTGCAGTGTCACACTGTTTTCTATGGCACCTACCCACAATACCATACACATAGGTTATAAAAACAGTTGGGTTTTATGTCCTTAGACATGAAAATAGGAAAAGCACAAAATAGAGTTCTTTCTGCATACAGAAATGAAACAGCTCGTTGAGAGAGAGCTTAGTGTCAGAATAAAGCAAATGCCATGGGATAAATTCAAATCACATGGAAAAAATCACGTTCAATTTTTCTTTTGACTTCAGACCAGGAAGCATTGGAAAAAAATAAGTATTTGGAACTTGGGAAAATCTTGGAATCAGAAATGTGAGAGCTTTGTTTGCATAATTCAGACTTGGAAGCATTGCAAGAGGTATATTTTCTCCTGAGACCCTCTCATCTTGCCTGCAACAATTGCAAACAAATGCGTTCATGGTTCAAAATAAACCATGGAAAGTTCGGTTGTTTTTTTTTTTTTTTTTCACCTTTGCAATGTTGCATTACATTAGCCATGTTTGAATGCTTAACTCTTCACCTTTCAAGTACTGAAGTAACCAAAACCACTGACACATTTAGAGTAGACAAGCCTGGATTGAACCTGACCTTCTGCTACCTTGCAGGCTTTTGAGATGTTTCTTGCTTCTAAAATTGGAGATTTAACTGACCCACTTTGAATGGATATTTCAGTAAATGGCATTAGAGAAAACCCCTTTTGAGGGAACCATTTCCTTTAACCTGTACATCTCTAACTCTAAGAGGGAAACTGAATTATATATTTAACTTTTCAGGCATCAGCATCTTTTAAACAAGGTCATGGCTATCCCAGAAACCGCAAACTAAGTTCTACCCTTATTTACATCCTCCTTTGGATGGTACAAGGTGAGTAAAATTTGGACTTGCACGTAAAGATTAAGCAAATGTAAAAAACACACTTTATTTGCATCATTTAATCTGAAGACATCACCACAATTAGACCTGAGAAAAGGCACACATCAGTGCATCAAGGCTTGTTACACTGAGGGTTACTTTATGGTGCACATCCTAGCTACTGGTAACCCACTGTCAGAGCAAAGTGATGAGAGTAATTTCCGAAGAAAGGCATGTTAGAGAGGATAGAGTCAACATTCACCCCCTCCTTTCTAAAACATAAGCCCCCTTCTTCAAGATTCTCTCTGAAATTCAGCCTACGAGAAGTACCAACATACTTGTGTCTGTCCATCACCCACGTACTCTCCCAACAGCTTCTCAGGGACCTCATTAGAAAGATGGTGTCGCTAATTTATTATATCTCATAGTTCATTACAGTCGGCATCATTACCTGAGAAGCTGCAGCCTGAGAGATATCAGCCTACCCCTCTCTCTGTGTGCCAGGTTTTATAGCATTCTGAGTGGACAGTCTTTCCCTGGGAGACGTTGAGTTGCCATGAAGTATAGCTGGGGAGAAGAAGACGATGACTCCATAAGCTAGTGGTTGGGATATTTGCCTGGGAGAGGCATCAAGTTTCTAGTTTCTGGTCCAGTAGCTGCTTTATCCAAAATTTTCACATCCCTACTTTGCTGCTGACTGGCATAACTGTAGAGCTCTGAGCCCTGACCACAGAAGCACCCTGTCCCAGAGCATCCCATACATCTCTGTAACCAAAATACTTACCAGAGGGCTGTTGATTTATATCTCTAAAAGCAGATGAGTGGAAGGCATACAGACATCCTTCCTTGCAAGCAAGGTCTCTTTCAGGGTCAAGCCCACAGCTTTTAATGAGCATTCAGGGCTCATCAAGACATCTGCCTAAGAAGAACAAAAATTGAGGTGGTTGCTACCAGCCAGAGCAGCAACGGTGACCCAAAATCAAAAGAGGGCACAGTCTCAAGCAGCTCAACCTCTCCAGTTCTGCAGCCCCCTTACAATATCTTAGTGAAAACCTAGAAAAATACTCTACAAATACCCTAGAAAAATAAAAGGGATCCTGACTGTCACCATGCCAAATGGAGTCTGTCCACTTGAGGACATGGATTTAAATATTGCATGCTTAAATATTAACGTGGCAGGGTACACCACAGCTGCAGTGTATTGGTCTTACAGGGACAGAGAGGCAGTAGGGTGGGACTGGGAGCTACATGGGATCATTGGTCATTGTCACCCAGGGCACAAGGTTGGGACACAGGGAGTTATAACGCTTGGGGGCTACACGGTGCAAGGTATTTTAGCTCCCACTATCTGCAAGTGTAGCATTCTGTCACCTATATACCATGGAGGAGGTGCTTGCAGTTCCTTCCAGTTTCCCTGCCTAGAGAAGGAGTCCTTTTGCATCTCACAGCCTTCACAAGGTTTCTCTTGAACCCCTCTGTCCTCTCCCTAACTTAGGAACTGAAGGTTTAACTACACCCATCACACTTCCCAGACCCCTTTCCTTAGGATCAAAGCCCTGTCTCATAGCACAAGAGCCTGAAGTGAAATTAAAAGGTCGCAAGCTCAAAAACAATATTCACAGTTTTTTTTCCCAGATAGTGAATGACTGAATTTGTGAACTCACTATCACAAAGCATTCTGATCAAAACTGATATATCACTCCTGAGGTGTAGACATGAATAAAAATAGCCTGATCCAGACTAGAATTCCGAGAAAAAAAAAATAGAAGTTTGAGAAGGAACCTGGATCCCTCAACACCAAGGCAAGTGGCAGCACATGGCAAGTATGGAGAGCAATTGGATGGGGCCAACTGTCCCCTATCTGCCCAATTCAGCATGAAAAGGCATCAGCCCGACCTTGGAGCAGACAGATCCAATCTGGCAGTGCCACTGACATTAGTGGGTTTGATACCTACAGCATCCCAAATCAAGACCGTGAAGCACATCAACTTATGTTTGGCTAGGTGACGACTCCAGTCCCAGTTTAAAATTGAGCACTTTGCACCTCCTTACTACAGTGCATGCCATTTTTTTGGTGGTTTTCTAATATCATGATTGAGTTTTTGTTACTACTTGAGTGACATGGCTACAGTAATGACATCATCTGCAGATCTAAGAAAGGGTGAGCCCATATCCTGTCTTCCACCTGCGTTAATGGAATATATATGCATACACTTTTTAATTTACGCTATGGTCAGAAACCACAGTTAACACTGGGAAAAAAACACCTACTCCACGTTAACTAGGACAGCACAAAAGCCCTTATAAAAGGTCCACCAGCAAATGTGCCCAGACATCTTCAGCTCGACAGAGCCCAGCACAAGCACCAGCCGCAGTAAGAGAAGGAAGGAAGATGTCTCCAACCCTTTCTGCTGCTCTGGTAAGAACTTGCTTTGGGTTCTTTTTTTCCCCCACCTTGACAGAGACATATTTAAATTCTAATAGATGACTGTCAGGACCCACCTTTAAAATGCTTGCTTAAACCATTAATAATTAAAAATAACTAAAATGGGAGACTGCTAAATAGCACCAGCATGGGGCAGCAACGAGACTGTACAGGTATATTAGGGAATGGGGCTACTGCCACAGACTCTGAAGTCAAGAAATACATTGAAAACTCAACCTTAGTGTCTTTTTGTTGTTACATCCTTTCTGCTATCTCCTCTATTATATTATTTTGTGTAATTCACCAAATTACAACTGTGTATACCCTACCTGGCAGCACTGTAAGAATTAGTTAATGAAAGCAAGAGTGGATGTGATATATGGCTCATTTTTGCATAAGTGCTCCAACCTACAGTATAGGCTTTAACTACCAGCTCGGCTGATGGTGGGTGAATTCCCCAGCCAGACAGCAGGGTTGTTAGGTGTGCTGTGTTACAGCAGCTGTACCTCTGTCATGTCCTAAAATGCATCATTTGTCTCCAGTTCAGATCACTGCTCTTAGTGCTGCTGGCCATGCTGTCAGCCAGCAGTCCTGCCTATGGGAAGGTGATCCAGCCTGGGCTCAAGCCGGAGAACCTCTTCAAGCAAGCGTATGCTGGATGCCTGAGCCAAAAAGACTCAAAATTCCCTCAAACTGTGAGAGTCAACATAAGCATCAGCAACATGAACCAGGACACCAAAGCGACTCTTGATGTCAGCAGCCGCTCTCTGGCTCCGTGGGATTACAGGTATGATCTCTGTCCTTATGGTCTAGAAATACACTAAAATGGCATGCACTGTAGTAAGGAGGTGCAAAGTGCTCAATTTTAAACTGGGACTGGAGTCGTCACCTAGCCAAACATAAGTTGATGTGCTTCACGGTCTTGATTTGGGATGCTGTAGGTATCAAACCCACTAATGTCAGTGGCACTGCCGGATTGGATCTGTCTGCTCCGAGTGCAATGGTCAAGAATAACGCAGAGGCTGTGCCCACATCTTTATTATCAGTGCTTCACTGTTGTGAGATTTTGGAAATGTGAGGGTGTCCACAGCCCATGTAATCCTCTTTGAAATCAGCACAAAAAGGAGCACAGAGCAAAAGCATGGTCTAGGCCAACATGCAGAAGGCAAAGCAAATTACTTTTGTAATTTAATTAATTTATTTGTATATTGGGGCCAGATTTATTTTCAGAAGTATTCTTTGCCTAAGAGATCAGCAAAAAGACCTCGGAGGGCTAACACTGCACCAGATTCCATGGTGGTTTAATAACATCAGCATTAGGCCCTAAGAACATTTCACGTTTTGGAAGGGTGTTGGAGGTCTTTGGGTCCATTAGTCGGTCTGACATGTTGGGGAAGGTCGAATCATTTCAAAGTCAGCGCCTATTCAAAGCAAGGTCTTTGCAAAAGCAGTTGCATGCAGTCCTGGCATGCTTGCCTTACACTTAAAAACCTGCAGTATTTACTTACTTTCACTTTATTTACACTGAAAAACCTACCGCAGCAGGGGGTTGACTGCCCCTTAAGAGGCAATCTCCTAGGAGGTGCAGGTTCCTGAGCTGGGAGCCCATCGTGATCCATACCCTCACAACTCCAGGTTCCTGAGCTGGGAGCCCATAGTGACCCATACCCTCACGACTCCAGGTTCCTGAGCTGGGAGCCCATCGTGATCCATTCCATCAAGCATTTCCATTATCAAATACTTCCTTTCATGTCGACTTACAGGATCGATGAGGACCACAACCGTTTCCCCCAGGTGATTGCTGATGCCAAGTGCCGCCACTCCAGGTGTGTGAATTTGAACGGGCAGCTGGACCACAGCGTCAACTCCGTCCCCATCAAACAGGAGATCCTCGTCCTCCGGAGGGAGCAGAAGGGCTGCCACCAATCATACCGGCTGGAGAAGAAAATAATCACTGTAGGCTGCACGTGTGTCACCCCCTTGATCCGACACCAGGCTTGAAGGCAGCAGTGTAAGAGCAGGGAGCCACGCAGCAGAGCTGCCTGCAATGAAATGAAGGGGCCTGATTCAGTCTCTGCAAAACTGAAACAAGCAATAACCATTAGCTAGAATTTATCAGAATATATTAAAAATGAAGAAGTCTCAGTTTTTTAAAAGAAAACATTACTTTCCCCAAAATTCTTGAATTCTATAAATTCAGATTCTGGACATCTTCATGTGTTGGGCTGAAAAAGTAATGGGAACTCGTTACACATCTTTAGTTTATACCTTGAAATGTTTATTTATGTAATTTTATTTATGCTGATGGAAAACTTAATAATAATGTATCTGTTTATTTATCTTTGTGTAATAAAAATAACAGTAAATAACTCTGTGGTATTCTCCTTTCTTGCTAAAGAAGCCTTTTTGATAAGGCAAGAAATCACTCAGTCATGACCATGTAAGAGATTTGCATGATGCTAAAACCTAAAATCCTCTTAATAACATCTAGCTCTGCTGCAGTAGAACATAAAGCCCATCGAAAAGTTAGGGCTTGTATCATTAACACCATTTTACCGATAGAGAAACTAAAGATACCTGGAGGAAATTTTTTTAGCAAGTGGCACCCAACAGAGTCACACTGAAAACAGACTAGGAAAAAAAAGCAGTGGGTAACTACCCTGTTATCCACCTAATTACCCCATTGGAAAGGAATTTGTAAAGATAGGTAAATACCCGATTGGAAAGGGATTTGTAGAGATAGGTAATTACCCTATTGGAAAGGAATTTGTGAAGATAGATTCAACAGAACACTTTGAATGCTGCTTTGGGAGAAAAAAGAACCTCCTCCCCCTAAAATGGCGAGCCCATTTCCACTGCTCAGTTTTAACTTTGTTCCCACACCATCTAGAATTTCACTCCAACCCATTTCAACACATTTTCTGTGGAGCAGGGTCACTACCCCGGGACAGGAGTGAGTCAGGTGGATAACTGAAGCCATTAACCACGTATTGCTGACTGCAATGGTGATTTTTCTCCGTGCTCACGTCCTTCCGACGCGTTCGCCGCCAGCAGTTAGTGCTTCAAATGTAGAGCACGCTGACACAGCACTTCTACCACGGTTGCGATGGGACTTGTGTAGGTGGGTGTCTAGCTCTGCAGGTGGGCTTATTTAAAGCAGGCTTGGGTTAAAAGTGCTCAGATGAAAATGTTCCGCGTTTCGAAAGGCAGGCTGGTTTGCAAAGACGCGGATGGTTTGTTTGCTGCCATCTCGGGGAGGTGTGACCTTTCCCAGGCCCTGGCAAAATGCCACTGGCAATTGCAAGAGCAAATAGAGAATTTCTAGGGATGCAGAGGCCAGGTATGCAAGTCCCTAAGGAGAGGCAAGCTCCTCTCTGGTGAAAGCATCTTCTCCAGATCCAGCTGTGCTCACTGGAGATGTGATCAACCCAGCTTTTGCTGCTGGAAGTTATTCCCTCCAGCTGTGCCAGTAACCCTAAACCCTCCCCAACCTACTCCAGGCCAAATCAGATAGATCAGCTTGTAACCCAAACTCACAGCACAGCCACAGATTTCATACCATCCCCTGACCTAGCAGGTACACACTGGTCCAAGCAAACATTAATTAACTCTGAGTGATCACGGTATCTGCAATCACAACAGTGAGCTCCTGTCCCACACCTTCAGTTACCTTCAAACACTGATATAACTTTGCCCATATGTAGGTATCTAGCAGTATACGTCACCTTAACTTAGCTTGTTTTCCTACCTTGTCTCCAACTAGGTCTCCTTAAGGTCTCCTGCAGGTCCTGAAGTTCACCCAACTAGCTGTCCTAGGAATATTAAGCATGGGAACAGACTGACAAAAAAAAGCATCAAGGAACACTCATCCTTTGAGGTTTTCAAGGAGTTAAATAAATATCAGTCCAGGAAGACTGAAGTAGAGCTGACTGCCTTGTCCATTAGATAATCTCTCAATGTCCTACCACATGCTATAAAAAGAGCTTTGGCAAATTGTCTGCAGCAGCCCAGGTAACTTCTAACAGTTAAAATTACAGTAAGTCCCACCCTTTATTACCTGGTAGTGATGTGCAGTTAGCTGGAGTTGGCACATGAGTAACGGAGACTAGTTAGCAACGCTGAGAGCGAGCTACTATGTGGAAACAGTCAGAACTAGGTCAGCAAGAGATGACGCAGCTGGAGTACCAAAACGCTGACAGCTTTCTGCTGACGGGCTGCAAAGATGCTCCAGTCCCCCTTCCAGCAGCATCATTCTCCTTTGGACCATTTGCCAACCTGGAGAAATCCATGCCTTAGGGCACAACATTTTTATTTACTGGGCCACGCGCCAACTTCAAGCTCGCCTCTGCAAGCTGCTTGGGTGTTGTACAAGTTCCTGCAGAATTGTATGAACGCCTGGATGCATTTGGCCACAGGACTGTTTTCTTTCCTACTGCAGGTTCTCTTGTAACTCCTGGCATCCTGAGCTAAGAGGTCTTCCTTGGCATTGCTGCGTTCAGCTGATAAGGAGCAGAGTAATGCCAAATCAGTGCACCCTGCCATGAGGTCACCTAATCAGTGCCTTTGTTTCTCTGGGCAAACGTTCACAACTACAGTTGATAATGATCATGACAGGAGACCAAAGAGAGTAGCTGTCCTCTTTCACCCTTGCACAGCTCTTACCAGCTTGAGGTTCAACACGTAAAGCTTGCTCTTTCTCATTTTGGAGAGTTTCAGTGCAAGTTCCTGCTTATTTGATGTCCTCACATGGTATCATGATGGTGCGGGCAGCAGAGATTGCTGCAAACCCCTCTTCAACACAAAGGTTTCCAGTTTCCCAGCGAGCACTGCTCCCTGTCTCAGTTTCATGTCAGTTTGCAAAATCTGAGCATCAGCATCCTAGCAGCCAGATTGCTTGGTAACCTGTGAGTAAAGCCCGGCAGGATGGGAAGGTTGAAATTGGATTTGTGTAGCAAATGGAGAGATGACCATGCTCTTCGTTGCCAGTTATCAAAGCAAGCTGGACAGATATCAGATGCCTGTAAAAGCTGGTATAGATTCGACTCTCCGGCAAGCCTTACAACGTGAAGGATTTCAGGAGTCTGAAATAAAAAGAAAACCCCCAAAATGAAAGGGGCAAGTTAGAGAGAATATAAACCATCTCTATTCATCTACTGGAACGGGAGACCTTGATCATGATACAAATATATTGTACTTACTAAAAATGCACGTAAAGCAGAAACATGACTCTGTACTGGTAAAACCGACAAAACTCACTCATAGAAAACTATGCCCAGATAACATTATTTTGAGTAGAGCTTACTCAGTCCACGACCCTCAAAGAGCATCAAAAATATTTTTAATCTTTTGTTGAAGTTACAGAAAAAGGTGAAAAAAAGGAGTTAGTTTCCTGAAGGAAAAAAAAAAAAAGGCAAAGAAAAGTTACACAGAAAGCAAGAATGGATTTATCTGAAGAGCTGAGGACTTGAAGCTGCTACCACCATCCAGCCCTGGACGTATGAAGAATAATAAGCAAAGATGGAAAATGTTTGTGTGAGTAGCAAAGACAGAAAGCGTGGTTTATTTCTGGTGCTGAGCCTGGCTGGCATCTTCTCAGCTCCTGAAAGCCAGCGGCAGCACACAGGCCCATCCCCACCAACAGCTCTGAGCCTGCCAAGGCATCCACATGCATTTTAAGTGGGGTAGTTTTTTTGTCACCGCATTGTAATGGTGCTGGAGAAAATGCAGACTTGGCCCACGCACCTAGACTCTTCTTAAGCACAAGGTTAGAAATAGTATCAGAGACCAAAGAAGAAGAAGAAGTGGAAGGAGACAAGAGAAGGAGATGAAGTCTCGCATTTTTAGTGATGACATGGGCACAGGTTTCTGGTTTGATCTCTCAGGCCACCTGCCTGGACAGCCAAAACTCACAGATGATGTGGAAACTCACCCCATCGTGTCAACACCAAACCACAGGTCCCCAAAGGACTGACCAGCAAACCTCTCATCCCCTCAGAATTTTGTCTGTTAGGTCTAACTCTCAACAAGCCATGTCTGCTACTGGGTTTTCAAGCCATTGCTCCTCTGGCTCACCAAACACAAACAGTTCTTGGCTTGTTTCAACCTTTTAGGTTGCAAGCTTTGCATTCTTTATATATTTCATTTCTGTGCACTTTTAAAAGCAATGATTTTTGTGGAACAGGCTGACCTGGCCTGTAGTCCCTTCAAACATCCCCAGGAGCCTGATGTCAAGGGTCCGAAGACTCACACCTGCAGGCCAATACATCCACAGGTCACCGCACAGGTTTGGGAGGAGGCATCTACCCCGGCTCACACCACTGTTGTGCCTCCCAGCCCACGCTGATGCAGGGGACCTCTGCAGCGTGCTCCCTCCAACATCTCATGAGAGCTGCTACGCAACGGGATCCCTGCTTGAGCTGCCAGAACAGGCAAAGCCAAGGGGAGGAGTGATCAAGGGGACAGGGAAAGGACATCGGTGAGAGGCAAGCAGAAGAGGAAGGGAATAGGAAAGGCCACGAAGCTCAGATACTAACCTGTGACCATATGTTGCTTAGGCCAGCAGGTTATGAGAAGAAACTGCAGGACTACTACTAAACCTACAGCTGTGTCTTCTCCTCCTGCTAAAACAACTGAGTCCCTGAAGGCTGCTCGAAGCTGCATTTCAGAGCCAGAGATGCCCAGCTGGGCATCCAGGGGCTGGGTCCATTGCTGCAAGGGGAACAAAAACAAGCAAAGACTTTTGCAAAGGCTGGTCCTCAGCTGTGAACTGTACTTGCTCTTGGTAGTGATATGACTACGCTGCTTACAAGAAGCATAAACTCATAAACTCATTTGCCATGTTCTTAGATTGCTGGGAATGAGAGCCAACCACCTACCTCGTCTCAAAAGCCAGCACCTAAAAAATAATCAGTCTCATATTTGCAAGCAGCTGCACTCTAAGAATTATGCCATTAGAAGGAAATAACCCTTGTCGCTCGTTTTATTTAGAAACAGTCCCCACATACAGGCGCATGACTTACTGAGGGGTGTGTGGTTTGCAGTTGATAGCGCTGGCTGCAAAACCTCACGACCCATGGGTGAGACTTCCTCAAGTAGCTGCCTCTGCACTTTCTTAATTAGCTACTTCATAATTCATCCAGCTAGGACAACTCTTAAGCCAAGCTGATGGGTGTTTAAGAGCATCAGGGCGGGAGCTTACACCCGTTTAGCCGCCCCGAACCCAACGCCAAGGTGATTAGCTCTGAAGAGAGAAACGTAGGCTCGTTTTCTCCTTGCAAAACAAGCGAGGGTGACCCCGCGCCCTAGGTTTATCGAGAGGGAGAGAAATAGGTCAGGAGTAGGAACCGGGGTGTGCAGCGTGCGATTTCCTGGTCAGCGGTTACTGTAAGAGGAGAGCTGGTGTTACGCAAGAGCGCGCCAAAGGCGCCTCCATGGCTTTGCACTCCACCACATGAAGAGGTCGGCGGTCATAACGAAAGAGCTGCTGCTGCCACAAATGAGTGCAAATGCTTGTAACTGGATGAGACGGTTTCTCCACCTGGTTACCCATGGCTTGTTGAACTGGCTCGCAGTAACCCGCGGGGCAGGGAATCCGCCTGACTCGACAAACAAGCACCAAAGGAGTCATCTGGACCCAACGACTTGTCTGACCGACCTGAAGGAGGAAACTCAGGGTCTACCTGCACGGGGTGTATCTAATTTCAAGTAGCTTCCATGCAGCTGAACTCAAATGCAAGAATGCCTGCACACAGGTTTACCCTGGCTTAAATGCAGGGGAACAAAGAAATACAGGCTTAAAACCTTCACCAGCAGAAACCAAAGTCAGAGGTCTGAGAATCTGGCTCAGTTCTGGGTGAAGGATGTCATGTCAAAAAAACCCAACCCTGCTGCAATCTGATAAAATTATAAATAGTCTTGCTAGGCTGTGCTCCTTTTGTCGCTAAGGGAAAGAAAAGACAATTCCTCCTTTCCTAAGTTAGGACACCTCAGGTCAGGCAGGCAATCATTCCCTGGAGTGTTTATTCCTTGTTCCCTTGATATGGAGGGATCCTCATCTGCCACTTCAAGCCCAACATCTAATATTTGCCTGGTTAAGGAGAGGTCAGATGAAGCCGTCCTTGCACATTTCCCTGCATTCCTGCTCAGCCAGCCAGCCAGCTGGTGGAGGGAAATGTCACTTGTAAGGATGACATCTTGTCTGGAAGAGGATGGGACAGGCTTGTCCCAGCTCACATGAACCAGGCTAGACCTCCAGCCCAAATTTTGGCTGCAGCCCTGCAATGCGATGTCTCCTACCTCTTTTCCCACCATCCCTAGGGACCATCCCCAAGGTCTGGAGAACCCAGCTCCATTGCCAGCTTGCCCAGAGCTTCCTGTATAACCTCAATTCACCACTTTCAGCCCTTTTTCGTGTCTTTTCATCTATTTAGGCTGCAAGTTCTCTTGCACTCCCTCTTACTCACATTTTACCAGAAAAAGCCTGATCTTTGCTTAAATCTCTCCGTGCTACTGCAGCACAAACCCGTTCTCTGGGTCTGCGTTCATTTTGAGCTACCATATAACAACATTCTTTTAAATAAAATACAATTTTTATTTAGTGGATAAGTTATTGAATAAATACAGATAAACATTCACCATTTTTAGATACTCTGAGCACATACAAAGCCATAAATACAGTCATAAATAGAAGAATATAAATAGAAATATAAACACTCATTGGTTCTTTGCCATCTTAACGCTCAATGCAGGTGGATTCAAGTCTCTACCCAAAAATGCTCTGGAATAAGTCAGCCCTGCTCCCCATCGAGCAGCAGTGACACAAACCCAGAGTGCTATGAGAATCAGGCCTGGTGGCACTTATGTCAGATTTACGCTAGAAATGGGCCAGTAAGTGAGGATGGCCAGAGAAGGAAAAGGGGCTCGGGGGCAAGGAAGGGAGGGAGAAGGTGCAGGAGGAGGCTTTTTTTGTGGCAGTGCCATTTGGCATGTGTAAATTAGGGCAATTTACTGCCAAGAACAACTTTTGAAACTATAATTCATTTGATTTACCAAACTGATACAAGCCACAATGAAAAAACAAAACAAGTACCGCTTTACCCCCTCCTTGCTTGGAATCACAGACAAAACTTTTCCTCCATCCCCCTCTCTCCCCTCCATCACCACCTACCAGTGATTCCCATTGTAAAACCCATCAATGAACAACAGCAAGAATCGGTACTTTCAGGAGGTAATTTGCTCAGACTCGGAAAGGAAATGTCATGTTGAATTCCTGGGGTGCTAGGTGGGAGACTGTGGGATTTCTCCAGAGGGATGTTCGTAGGAGACATTTCTTCTTCCCAGTGCCATCTCCCCTAGTAATTTCTCCTAGGACTGGTGGTGGACAACTGGAACGGCACACGTGCAGCCCACGGTGATGACTTTCTTCTCCAGGCGGTAGGTGGGCAGGCGGCCCTGCTGCTCCCGCCGGAGGACCAGGATCTCCTGTTGGATGGGGACGGAGTTGAGGCTGTGGTCCTCCTGCCCCAGCGAGTTCACGCAGCCGGAGAGGCGGCACTTGGCATCAGCGATCACCTGGGGGAAGCGGTTGGGGTCCTCGTCGAGCCTGGGGATGGGGACACAAAAGGGTTTTATGCACTTGCACGACATGGTTTGGCAGCATCTTCTCGTTTATCTCCACGAAAGGCCCGTACTATCCACCTATGCATCCTCATTATGAGAAAAGGCCAAAGAATTTCCCTATCCTCAACATTTTTAGAATGAGTTCCTATAAATGGAATCAATTTTGGGAGGGTAATACTGCCACATTATTCTTTAGGAGTTGATGAATGGAGTGGAGCTGGGTGAAATACAGAACTGATAGCAAGGGGACTATTCTTTTTTGTTTGGTTTTATTTTAATTTCAGCTTTCAAAAATTTCATTCGGTTAGGAAAAGGTAAAATTACAAGGTACTGACATTTTTCTTTTGCTAGAGGCATAATTATTTGACAAAGACTAACAAGATTATTAGAAACCATTCCAGTGATGTCCCCCTGCACTCTTGGAGAGTGGATTTCTCTTGGAGAAATCTCACCTAACATCAAAATGAAAGTGTGTGTCAAGAAGTGTTTGCAATATTCACAGGACTCCAGGCATATGCTGACACTACCCATCATTCACCACAAAAAAACATCTGTGTAGCACAGCCATTGCAATTTAGATCACAACTAATCAGTTACCTGTAATCCCAAGGAGCAAGAGACCGGTTCCTGACATCGTGGCCCATCCTAAAAGCATGATCTGAATTGCTGATACGAATGTCAACTTTCACCGCTGTGAGGAACTGGAGGTCCTTTTGGTTCAGGCAATCTTCACTAAGCCTCACAGAGCCACCATCCTTGCTGGGTCGAGGATGAGCTACCCTCCTATGGGGTGAGCTCCTTACGGTGAGTGCTAAAACCAGCACCAAAAGCAGTGAGCTGAACTGGGAGAGAGAAAGGTGTCGTTGGCTCAGTTCAGTCCAGAGAGAGAGCACAAAGAGCCAAGTCTTGGCTAGACTGGACCATTAATGGACCATATAACTAGCAAGAGGAGAAGGAGGCAGAACATAAGTCCTATCCTGAACTCCTTCAGCGCTGTGAATCAGCACTGGGCAGTGGCTGATCTTCATACTTCTATTTGGGTGAGATGGACCAGCATGAGCAAAGAGCACAATGATGCTAAAATACTCATCACAACAGCCGCTAAACTCTGATTCAAATTCTGATTCATAGTTGGTTCTGCACCAAGAAGAGCATCCCTCCAACAAGCTATGAAAGGTCGTCCTCTGCAGGTAAGCAGCAATGTCTTACAATCTACAAGGTGGGGTGAGGACTCGGCTGACTCCATGCCTAAGCTTAGAAACCTGGTAACCCATATGCTTTCTCAGGACAGGAAAGGTTGGCCACATAGCAACCGTCTACTGGAAATAGCCCTTTTCTCAGTGAAATCTGAGATTCTGGGGCCATTTCAAGGAGCTACGGTTCTAGGAAAAGACGACAGATGAATGCAAAGCTTTAAATAAAATCACGGTGCTGCATCTACTACCCAGGCTGATGTTTAAATGCACAGGCATTCACTTGACAGGGAAATTCCAGCAATTTTGATAGCCCGTTGTCTGAGAAAAGGACTGTCTCTCCCAATCCCACATCAGCAATGCTGCCCTTACAGATAAATAATGAATAGTCCGTGGCCTCCTCGTCACTCAAGCACCAAACCCACTTACAAAAGCTCAGGACAGAAAGCTGTATCAGACTGACTTTGCATCCTCTTCAGCTCCCACTAAGACCAAGAAGGGTTGCTTGTAGATAACATCGTGGGATCTGCATTTTGCTTTTTCTCTTGCAGCAAATATATCTTAACACTTACAACAAATATAAGTACTTACCACCGCAGTGTAGCTGGCAAAAGCCATGGCAGTGTCTCTGCTGCTTTAGGCAGGTGCACACGGTGACAGAGCACAAGAGTTCTCCTTCTCTAAGACCTCTTCCACTCTGCGTCTGTGTCTCAAAGCCAGCTGTGGTCTCCTTTTTATAGTGAAGTTCAACCACTACCGTCCTTTCCATTGCAGCTAGAGATAGCTTACCTGACCCGAGGTTAGGAGCTGATATTTCATTTTCTAGCCCACTTCCTTCCGTCTACCTCCAGAAAGGCGAGGGCAGATACTATGTCATCAGAATCCCAAATCAGCCAATACAGTTTATTCAGGCAGATAAGGAGATAAGGGAAGAAAAGGAGAAAAAAAAAATTGATCAGGCAGCTTTTTTTTTTCCCTTTCCACCCCCTCTTTCTAACATTAATGTTCTCTCACCACAAACACATCTGTAGATGCACTTCCACGTGCCTCACAGAAACCAAATGGCAGAGATCAGCAAGCTGCAGTGAAACGAGGGTTTCAAAATGAGGACAGGACATGGAACTTCACAGTTTAACCTTCCTTTGCTTCAGTTGCACCATCCACCCCCACCTCACCTCGGGGATCTCTGTGTCCTGCAGTGACCGGGCAGAAGTGACAGAAGTCCTCCTGGGGGACCTCAGGCCACCAGGAGCAGAGACGTTGTCCCCACTCATTGCTGAGATCCTGTGTTGACATGTTCTGGAGACCTCTTTGAAAAACTCATGCATGCCCTCGTAAGGGCCCTGAGGGCACTAATCAGCCTTACTGACCTTGACCAGCATCTTGATGGGTTTCCCTCCACAGCCCATCACAAGGAGCCCTATTTCAGCTCAGCTTTGGGCACCCAGTCCCTGCCTGACCTACACCGTAGGAGTGATGGTTTCCTGCCCCTTCTCTGGCCTTGTCTACTGGATGGACCTTAGAGTAGCATTCATCCTGGATGGACTCCTTGGACACACGTCATAGACCATCTCCATGGCCATAGCGTACTGCATTTTGCCTAGGTCTCCTCTGAGTGTCATGAGGGGCTGGAGAAAATATAAAGTATTTTTAAACAGGGTTTTTTCTCATTTTAAAGTGCCTGAAAGGGCTGTATCACCACCACCAGCGCAGTGGCTGTAGATGGTGGTGGCACAGCAACGTGTTATGGTGTGGGGGCAGCTGGGAGCGTAGGACCCTCTGTGGTAGCACTGGAGCAAACTCCCATGGAGCCAGTATCCTGGCAAGCACCTGGGAGTGCCTTTGGATGGTCCTGTGAAAATTCCACCAACCTTGATCAAATCACCAATGTTTATAAAGCTTCAGCGCCCACGATGTAAGGGCTTGGCAGAATTTAGCAGCTGAAGTCTGGGTGGGATTAATTGCTCCTTAAGGATTTTCCCAATGAGCTTTTCCCTCTGCTGTGTCACTGTATCACACCTGCTCAGTAAAATATACATTTAAGCCCTTAGAGGCATGAAAAGGTAATGCTGTCCTTGTTCTGAGTTGCCAAAACCAGTAGCCCCAAATTTAAACCCAGTAGAGGCGAGGCTGCGACAGCTCTATGCCCCCATCTCCTTCCAGTAGCAAAGCTGAGCACGGATTCCCAATAGGCACATACACACACATATGTGCAACACGTGTATAACATATATACATATGCACACGTCCTGCCACATGGATCAACATGGGCAAAAAACATCACCAAAGCAAACACAAACAGGACCAATGGCCTCGTCTTGTTCCCTCCTCTGGCTGATCAGGGTGAAAGCCTGTTAGTGGAGAATAGGTACACATATCTATACATATGTACAAGATGGATCTCTCCAGTCATTGGCCTTAGACTGTCTCTAGTAGCTGCCCCTGGATCCCCCAGTCTCCCCATTGCTCCATGCACGGACACAAACACACACCAGTGGGTCTCCCCAGCAGCTGCTCCAGACTTATGACCTTACCAGTAGCCAACCCCCCAGATCCAAAAATCTCTCCAGTAGCTGGTCTAGACCTCCCAGTATTCCCAGTAGCCAATTTGCAGACCCTCTGGTCTCTCCAGCATCCTGCCCAGACTTACAGCTGCTCCAATACCTGGAGCTAGGCCACCTTGATGGCTTTAGCACTTCCACACTGGCACACACATTCACACGATATGCACACGCTCTGGGCCCCCAGCTGCTGGCCCTTAGAGCTCACAGCCCTTGCATTTAGGGTAGAGAGTGAAATTACACTAAAAAAAAAAAAAAAAAAAAAAAGAAAAAAAAGAAAAAAGCTAAGAAAAGGATTTTAAAAGAAGACAGGGAACACTGGGGTGATCAGGCACAGAACTCGGCCAGAGAAGCATTCTGACCACCACCCCACTTATGTGTGATCGGCTCCTGTCATCCCTCCTCTCATTTTCCTGTTTGTTCCTCACTGATTCAACCTGATCCTTTCCTCAACTTCGCCCCTTCCCCTAAACATCCCATAAGAAGCCTTGCACAACCCCAAAATGCTCTTCCCAGCACACCATAATGAGTCCCATACCCATGTAGCCAGCAAGGTGAGGTGGGGAAAGCCTCCCCCATTGACTGGTGGGTCTTACATCTGGACTTGGGTTGACCATCCTCCTTGGACAGCCCTGAAAGAGCCGGGCCAGGGGCTCCATTAGCATTATGCTATTTGGGTTCCTCCACCCGGTACTGCTCCGCTGCTCCTTCATGTTCATGGAAAATAATGGCTCTTATTCACACAAGCTGGCAATCCCCATTTTATAATTAGGGGAGGGAGGCATGAAAATAAAAGGGGAAGCAGGAACAAGGACTCTGCTGTCTGTGCTCCAGCAAGGATCAGCCACAAACTGGAGGGTGAAGACCAGTGCACGTGCTGTCTCCCCAGTAGCACCAGCGGCTCTCTTTGGGAGTAAAAGCTATTTTTATTGCAGAAAAAGACCATGTAACCAGTTCAATCAGCTTCCTTGTGGAGAAAAACCTTGAGAGAAGCCTCTCCCAAAGCCATGTAGCCAAGCTGGAAGAGGAGGACTGAAGCATAGGGCTCATCATACAAATTCATCCTCAGTCCTCCAGAAAATCAACAGATTCATGGCATTTTCAGTCCTCCAGAAAATCAGGAACCTCTTACAGATTCATGGCATTTTCAAATGAGAAAGGGACTATTCCAGTCCCTGCTCTATCCCCTCTCTTAAATAATACCGGCAGAAATCTCCACTGACTGATGCCTTATGTCACTGCAGAACGTTGTCACGATTTTGTGGTCTGAATCAACTGACAGCTCAGAGACCAGCAACTCATGTAAATTTTTCATATTTCAGTTAGTAAAACTAAAAAAAAAACCCACTAAAAAAGTTCACCCGAGGTAATACCAAATTTGTGCTGCGTGTTCCTGTTCTGACTGTTCACCCCCAGATATCCACAAATGCATCTACTGACACACGGAGTGTGGAAGACCAAGAGAGGGTAGAATTACCAGAAACCCACTTTTATAGCCCAGAATCTGACCCCCTTTTTTTCCCCGAGCATTCACAGTGAAAGGAGAAGGGCATTGTCATGAAAACGGGTTGGATTTTGCAGGTACAGCGTTAAGCGGAAATTGTTACATGCAACGAAGCAATGACGTCATCGCGCCAAATACTGAGTTGTTAGCCCTGACCACCACTTTCCACTCACATCTGCTGTCTTCGGCAGCTTGTAAATTTAGCAAGGATTCCCTCTTTGACCTGAAATTTCCTACAACTGAATTTGTCTCGAGTTGAAGTTCACTGAAAATTTGATCTAAAAGAGGTCACCTAATATGAATCATTATAAGGGAGGAAAAAATGCTCGTTATCTCAGCTTTCAATCCCATGTTGCAAGGGCTTGGAGCAGTGATAAGGACTTGGAAATCAAAGAGAAGTTTGAATTTGACTGAGAACTCTTCTACACTTGAATTCCTGTAAAGAAAATCACTGTTTGCACTGCAGGATTCATTACATGCTCAGGTCAAGGTTTTCATAACACTGCAGGGGTTTCAGGCATGAGACATGCCTGAGCTCAGACCGGGCTTGGATGCCACATCCTTCTGAGCTCCCCTGAACTTTTCAGCTTTCACACCTCATAGAATCATAGAATCATAGAATGTTTTGGGTTGGAAGGGACCCCTAGAGGTCACCCAGCCCAACCCCCCTGCAGGGAGCAGGGACACCTTGAACCACATCAGGTTGCTCACAGCCCCGTCCAACCTGGCCTGGAATGGTCCCAGGGATGGGGCCTCCACCACCTCTCTGGGCAACCCCTGACAGGGTTTCACCACCCTCACTGTAAAGAATTTCTTCCTTAGATCCAGTCTAAACCTACCCTGCTTCAGTTTAAAACCTTCACCCCTTGTCCTGTCACAGCTGGCCCTACTAAAAAGATTGTCCCCCCCTTTCCTCTGGGCCCCCTTTAAGCCCTGACCGGCCGCACTCAGCTCTGCCCGCAGCCTCCTCTTCTCCAGGCTGAACACCCCCAACTCTCCCAGCCTGGCCCCATAGCAGAGGGGCTCCAGCCCTCGGATCATTTTAGTAGCCCTCCTCTGGCCCCGCTCCAACAGTTCCATGTCCTCCTTGTGCTGAGGGCTCCCGAGCTGGACGCAGGGCTCCAGGGGGGGTCTCCCCAGAGCAGAGCAGAGGGGCACAATCCCCTCCCTCGACGCTGGCCACGCTCCTCCTGATGCAGCCCAGGGTAGGGTTGGCTTCTGGGCTGCCAGCACCCATGGCCGGCTCATGGCCAGCTTTTCATCCACCAGCACCCCCAAGTCCCTCTCGGCAGGGCTGCTCTCCATCCTTTCTTCCCCCAGCCTGTATTGATACTGGGGGTTACCCCGACCCAGGTGCAGGACCTTGCACTTGGCCTTGTTGAACCTCATGAGGTTCACACAGGCCCACCTCTCCAGCCTGTCCAGGTCTCTCTGGATGCCATCCCGTCCTTCTGGTGTGTCAGCCGCACCACTCAGCTTGGCGTCACCCGCAAATTTGCTGAGAGTGCACTCGATCTTGCTGTCTAAGTCATTGATGAAAACATTAAACATCACCGGACCCAGTACCTCACAGGAGGCACCTGTACCACCAGGAAACATGGAATTAAAACTCCAGAGCAGACAGAAACCAGAACTACTCGAATGCCTTTGAACCTAGAGAAACGAATGCCGGGCACTGAACCATGGCCTGCATTTCACTGACTTGGCTACTGGGCAATGCACGCGCCGTTGCTCAGCTGCATCTCTGCAAATATTCATAGCTGGCAGTCATACTTCAATCACCTGATCATTTTCTGCTTTGGAAGCAGGTGCCCTGCCATGAGGGAGGGACTAGTGAGACTAGATATAGCTGGAATCCTAATAAATTAACTTATCTAGAAGTAATGTTTCTTTAGCATACTCTGCCCCACCACCACACTGTCCCATGGATGGGGTCCATTGGACCCAGTGTCAGCGTCTGCATCTCAGCAAACCACCACAGAATCATAGAATACCAGGTCAAAGGGACCTCAAGCATCATCTGGTCCAACCTTTCTAGCCAAAAGCACAGTCCAGACAAGATGGCCCAGCACCCTGCCCAGTTGTGTCTTACAAGTGTCCAATGTGGTGGGGTCAACCACATCCCTGGGGAGGTTATTCCAATGGTTGACTGTTCTCATGGTGAAAAATTTCCCTCTCATGTCCAGTCGGAATCTCCCCAAGAGCAACTTTTGTCCATTCCCCCTTGTCCTCTCCATGGGACTCCTTGTGAAAAGGGAGTCTCCATCTTCCATGTAGCTACCCCTTAGGTACTGGTACGTGGTGATGAGATCCCCTCTGAGCCTCCTTTTCTCTAGGCTGAACAAACCCAGCTCTCTCAGCCTGTCCTCATATGTCAGGCTTCCCTAGGCCTTGGATCATCTTGGTGGCCCTGCTCTGGAACCCCTCCAGCCTGTCCGCATCTTTTTTGTACAGCAGGGACCAGAACTGCACACAGGATTCCAGGTGGGGCCTGACCAGCACTCAGTAGAATGGGATGATGACTTCTTTATCTCTGCTGGTGATGCCCTTGTTGATGCACCCCAGCACCCTGTTGGCCTTCTTGGCCGCAGCAGCCCACTGCTCACTCCTATTGAGCTTGTTGGCCACCATGATTTATGCTGTGAGAACCGGCAGCATTTTTGAGGCAGGTCTCTCAGCCAGCTCAGCTGAAGCACATCAGAGGACCTTCCACAGCCTGAAGCAGAAAAGGAAATAATGGGGCTGAAATCGCAACCCCTGAAATCTCCGGATGCCAGGGCCAAATAAATATTTCAGAGCCGAGCTCAGCAGCTCAGCTGAAGCACAAGCACGGAGCAGGGCCCGTACCTCCAGCAGCTTACTCCTGCCTCGCTGGCCACCCCAGGTATTTCCCACCATGACGTGTGACACCATAAAATCACCCACCACCTGATTTAGAGCGCCGACTACGCATCCGTGCTTACCCCCGGCAGGGTTTTCTGACGGCGCTTTGTCGTGCCGACAAGACTCATGACCAAGTTGTAGACCACAGCTGAGAGACGTGAGCTGGAAAGACCAAATTTTGAGGGGAAACGTGGCTGCCCAAGCGTGCCACAGATACCGGCAGCAGCAACCTCTGCACGGGGCCGTCGGCATGCGCTGCTCCAGCACGACAGCGACCGCAGCTCTGTGTCACCGCTGGTGGCCCTCGGAGGGGACCGGCAGCACCTCCGGGCTCCCTCTATGGGCCACGGGCAAACCTCATTTTTGGCTACCACCCCTTGTCTCAGCTTCACACTTTGGCCAGAGCTGCGGGTTGAGTGAAAGGCAGGGATTACTTGATGCAAATGGTGCTGGCGCGGGTGCTCGCCCGTCCCACAGCAGGCAGATAAATAAAGCGTTTAATTTCTGGCATCAAGAGCCCTGCAGAGAGTGGGGAGGACTAAGGGCTTAAGAAATATAATACTAAGGTGCAGTGTGTTAAATAAGCCTGACCCAATGGTGCATTCACACCTCTGGTGCATGACCAGATGAGCTGGATGATGGGGGATGAGCAAGGGCACCAGCCAGCAGGTTCTCTGTATCGGGTCACCCAACCCAAAATGGCCAGAACGGGGGCCTCTCTTCTTGCTCCCTTGTAGGAGGGATGAGACCAGGGAAATTATTAGGGCCACGGCTTGAGAGGAGGCAACAGGGGAAAGTATGAGACTACATGCTTTGGTTGCCCAAGCTGGATTCCCCAAATCGTTATTTTGATTACCTACAAATCTCAAAATGAGCATGATGGCCTTCAATAGAGGCTGCAAACTCCCCATCTCCCAGGAGGAGCTGAAGATTTTGCTCTCACCTCTTTTGCAGGATTCACCTGAAGAGTCAGGTGACAGTCTTGGTCACAATGACCTGACCAGCTTTGTTATCTGATTCCTTCCCACCAAGGTAAGTTTTAGTCAGCACATTATCAGGGCCATTCTGGGGAAAGGCCAGCTACCTTTCGCTCACATACGGGCTCTTCCTTTGACGACGTAGGTTGCATTTTTATTCACGCTCTATATGCTGCTGCCCAGTAGGTCTTCCATAGGTCAGGCCTCCTTTGCTTTCAGATCCTCTAGGTCCAAGCCCTTCTTAGCGTATGGTGTTTTGGAATGGCATCACATAGCCAAACTTCCCAGAAACATCACATGCTTTTGTAACCTGTGCACCATTTTCCCCATGGATTATAGGAAATTGGGCTGGAAGGGATCTTGGAAAGGAGCTTAGGGCATCTGTGGCCTCTTGCTCAGCCCCCAGCGTAGCAGCACCTCTACTTGAATTACTCCTGATGGGCGATTGCCTAACCTATTCCTGAAGATCTGCATGTTAAAATTAAGCTCATTGTTCTCTCTTGTGGCCAAGGAAAAAAGCATCTTTCTTCTTTGAAACTACCCTATCTTTTAGACTCTACAGCATTTTATACATCCCAATATATCGTGTTCTTGACACCCGTATGACACTTGCTGGCTCATATTTAGTTTGTGATCCACTTGCTCAATGACAAGTCTCTTCCTGAAGGACTATTCTCTCCCCATGGGTCTCCAGTCTCTGCCTAAGGCAGATGATTTCCCCTACTTTAGTTCAAAGGTTTATAGACATCTTGATTGAACTGGATACTGTTTATTTCATATTATTTCCTCAATTCCAACCTTGTCTTTTGAATGGTCATGGCCCTCCTCAGTTGGCCATCACCTGCCAATATTAGTAGGGAAATACTCTGTTCCCTCACCCAGCCTGCTAATCAGAGGGGTGACCAGTGCTGGACCAAGGACAAAACCCTCTTGCTCTGTTCATCCTCACCCTACCACAACTACTCTCTGAGTCGGGCTTTTCCAAGCAAGTGTTCACCCACCACCTCATAATTTCATTTCTAGACCACTTTTTTAGCATGCTTATGAGAGAATGATGTGCAACTGTATCAAAAGACATAGTAACATGAGGATAAAACACACCTACGCTTCGTTTCCTTAACCACAAATCCCATTACCTGTCAAAGAGCAGCATTAGTTTGGCTTGGCAGGATTTACCATGTAGCTTTGCTATCGCTTTATTGCAATACAACTTTTGCTTGATTACCTGTCCCTGCAGCTTTCCACGAACCACGGCATCCCCTTCTTTTTCCTTTTCTTTCTCACACTTCTTTTTTTTTTTTTTCTCTTTCCAGTTTTCTTCACTCATTCTCCAAGATTTCCCAGAGGAATCCAATATACTGCCCCAGTTCAACCGGCCATAGTCATCTAAAACAAAGACACCTGGAACTGAGAGCTTGGAAATTCAAGCTTGCTGGAGGTTCATCAGAGAGCCACAGGCACAATTAGAACACAGTTAATATTTATTAATCTTAATCCAAATTAATGCTAACTCCTGCAGATGCTCAGACTTAGTCTCATCTATATCATGACCTAAAGGAATCCAAAATTTGTTTGCATTTAATATAATTCCTTCAAGATACAGAAATCCTTTTCCAGGCTGTCTTCCCATGGGATCTTCCCTATTGAGCCCCTAGCATTACTCAAGCCAGGTTTCTTGAGAACCGCAATCTTTATTCTATGGTCTCCTTCCTTTTTTCTTTTTTTTTCCCCCTAAGTATTACAAACTCCATCATCGTTTTCATCCCCTCTGGAATTTTCAAACAGTTCTTTTCCATCAGCAAGAACGAAGCCTGGAAAGAAAATAGAATTGCAAATACTGTTATATAAATATTAGCAAATATTAGGAAATTAAACCGTGGCAGAGACTGTTTTCTAGAACTGAAACCAATTGGCACAGCCTGGCCATGTTGCCAGTATTAAAAGCTCCCAGCCTGGAAAACGAGCTGGTTATATCACAGCTGCTTCTTGGCCCATGCACTCCTGAATGATGGCCAGAAGATGTTTGGGAGAGGGCTAGCTGAGCCCGTCAAAACTGTGCCAAGGACCAATCCAATAATATAGCTAGCTGAGGCACGGTGGCCAAGTCTGGGCCCTGGTACTGTTGATCTTGTAAGAGCAGATGTAGCTTCAGTGTCCATGTGGATGAGCATCCAAGGACCACATCCATGGTAAGATTGCAGATTCAGGCTTATCAGTCAGATTCAGCTGATCCCTGCAACCCTCCCTGCGTTTGGGATTTGTAAGTCCAGATCTTCCATCCACAGGGTTAATTGACCACGCGTTGCCAAACCAATTTTCTTCACGTTGACAGCAAGCTGATGCTGCTCCTTTGCATCCAGCTCCTTTCTACCTCTCTCCCACCAGCCCCACGTGGTGCCTCTTACATGAATTCCTTTGGCAGGGACGAGGAAGCCACACGCTTGGTTATCCAAAGCAAAGCCCTGTGGGGAGCATCCAAGGGTACTTTTCTTTGGTCTGAACACAGCCCATGTGGGCCAAAGAGCAGCTAAATGAAGAAGTTGCCTTCCTAGGCATTCCCAGCCCTTGTGGTGCTTCTGCCTATGCATCTGTGCAAACATCTATTCCATAGAATCATAGAATACCAGGTTGGAAGGGACCTCAAGCATCATCTGGTCCAATTTTTCTAGGCAAGAGCACAGTCCAGACAAGATGGCCCAGCACCCTGTTCAGCTGTGTCTTACAAGTGTCCGATGTGGTGGAGTCAACCACATCCCTGGGGAGATTATTCCAATGGTTGACTGTTCTCACTGTGAAAAATGTCCCTCTCATGTCCAATGAGAATCTCCCCAAGAGCAACTTGTGTCCATTCCCCCTTGTCCTCTCCATGGGACTCCTTGTGAAAAGGGAGTCTCCATCTTCTCTGTAGCCACCCCTTAGGTACTGGGACGTGGGGATGAGATCCCCTCTGAGCCTCCTCTTCTTAAGGCTGGACAAATCTAGCTCTCTCAGCCTACCCTCATACGTCAGGCTTCCTAGCCCTTGGATCATCTTGGTGGCCCTGCTCTGGACCCCCTCCAGCCTGTTCACATCTCTTTTGTACAGGGGAACCAGAACTGCACACAGGATTCCAGGTGGGGTCTGACCAGTGCTGAGCACAGTAGGATGATGACTTCTTTATCTCTGCTGGTGATGCCCTTGTTGATGCACCCCAGCACCCTGTTGGCCTTCTTGGCTGCAGCAGCCCACTGCTCACTCCTATTGAGCTTGTTGGCCACCAGGACCCCCAAGTCCCCTTCCACAGAGCTGCTCTCCAGCCGGGTGGATTTCCTAAGCTACCAAGTTACGAGGTCCTTTTGCATAGACCTGTGCAGGATTTGCGCTTGCACTCAGCAGCAGGGATCCTGGAGGACCTGGTGGCTGCCAGCCCGCTGCCCTGCTCACCACCTACAGTTCCCATACCGACCATCCCACATGCTATGGACCATCCAACAGACCCACCAGCCAAGTCAGCTTCTCTCCAAGGATCAGGGATGTGTTTCTTCCCTTGTCAGCAAAGAGCCCTCTTACAAAGGCCTGAGCAATTGCAAAGGAGATACCGAGGTGGCCACCAGCAAACGGGGAGGTAGATGGCTACATCCTACCAGCCTAGGCTATAGGATAATAACGTAAAACAGAGATTTGCCTACCCTGGAGCTCCTCCTGGTGTCTTGTCCTGGGAAATACAGTATTAGCAGTTCCCCAGCTGTAACAGGGGAAAGATGAAGGCCTCAGCAGAAGAAAATGAGATGGCTCTAAAAATCCACTCTCACCAAATGCCCTCACTGCTCCCTGATGTGACCTGCGAAGAGGAACAGCCTCCAAAAGTCAGAGGGAAGAGGGGAGAGAGGAAGGTTATGATGGTATCCCCATTCCTACAGCATGGCAATGTCAGAGCTGCAGAAATTACCAGGGAACTTCTCATAAGCACCCAGGCACCTTTCCAGAAGTTGTTCCTTTGTTGATGAATGAGTTGGTCAGAAAACACCACCTACACCCTGAAAAAGGCCCCGGGGCACATTTGGCCCATGACTCCTGCCCAGGGACCTTGCAGCCCGGAGCTACCACAGTGGTGGCAGTGCAGGAGCAGAGCGTGCTGGCTCAGCTTCCCTCCCAGCCCCACCAAGCTCAGCACCAAAGCTGCGTGATAAAACCAGAGACAGAACAACTCTGACGATCTGTGGGTTTAACTCATCTTCACCAATCTTTGCAGTTTTACGAGCCAGGCACCAGCTGTAAGTCCGAGGTGACTCTGCAGACACCCAACACATCCAACCAGCAACCTTTAGGAGGCTGCAAACGTGCAAAATCCCCTCCAAACCTGAAAATCTGCTGTCACAGCTGCGTTAGATGAGGGGAGCTCAGAAATCAGGCTTTCATAATTCAACAGCTGCAGAAGAAAAGCAGGGCTTTCCCACCCTCCCTGTGCAATGAGATGCTACCAAGTCCTCTCAGCCACTGGGATGTGGAGCTCCAGGTGGGCAGATGCCACATGTCCATGGTGGGACGGGCAGGAGCTGCCCACATTTATTACCAGCCCAGCCTGAAGGCACTTCTGCAAGTACCTGGTCCACCAAGGGAAAGGCACTGTGGTGGAAGGACGTGCCCAACCCCATCCCTGAGCCCAAAGGGGCAGGCTGAAGGCTTTCCACAGCACCACAGACCCCCAGAAGACTGCAGAGTTGTGTGCCCAGAAGTGGGAGCAGTTTAAATCCAAGTAAGCAGCGAGACGTGGGGGAAACAGTCTCTAGACATTTTTATTATTCCAATCAATATTTATGGCATCCAGAAACAAGGGCACGTGAACAGTGCAGGTGCCTGGAGATGGGCAGGGACAACAGCAAACAGCCTGTGCTGATCGGGGTCTTCTCCAAAGCTTAACCTCAAACCCACCAAGCCAAAAAAAAAAAAAACAACACCAAAACCACAATTAAAAAAAAAATCCCAAACCTTCAGCAGCTCTGGCACCACAAGCAGCCGAGACTGGCCTGATTGCACGTTCAGCTTTTCTTGAAAACCATCCCAAACCCTGGGAGCTTGCTGTTTTCTAGGAACAGCTTTTCTCCAAATGGTCACTTATGTGTTCCCAGAAAGCAAGATGGTTCAACAAATCCCCTGAGAGCCAGGGAAGGCTTTTACACTCTTAGTATCTTGTGTTTCCCTTCCACTGGACGCAGGAGACCAAACCTGCCTGCGCCAGGGACACGTCCCCTGGGCAGCTCTGTGCATCCCAGGTCCTTCCCAGCCACCTGGGGCCAAAAATCCCAGCAGGGCTGTGAGATCTAGAAATCAAGCTGACCCATGGTGATGGAGCAGTTTGGACTACACTTGCCCCCACATTACCAGAAATTGTCCTCCACAAGGTGGGTAGGGAAAGAAAAAGAAAAAAAAAAAAAAAAAAAAAGAAAAGAGGCTGGTGACAGCCAACAGGACAGGCATTAGGCATCTTTACTTGTAGGACAAGCAAATCTAGGCTATCTAATTGAGAAAAAAGGAAAACAAAAATAAAGGGGAAAAATAAAAGCTTAACTAAGAGTGGAGCTCCCGTATTGCTTCTTACCACCACAGGTATTGAATGTTGGATTCCTAAATCCAGATTTTTTTATTCAAAGGCTGGAAACATTACCACCAAAGCTAAAAACAATACGTTAAGAACACTGATAATTTGCACATAAGTTTTTCCTTTTGGCTCCTTGCAGAAACAAACCTCTTCCCGAATACTCCAGTTTGGAGGCAGCAACAGTAAAAGAGCCTCCAGAGCTCCTGGCTTTTTTGGGGCCAGCAATGCACAGTGAGGAAGGACTGTAAAGTGCACAGACTTGAGCTCCCCGAAGTTCAGCTCAGCCAGATGAAGCATTCAGGAGAGAGTTAAAGGCAAATGCAGAGAGTCTCCAGAGTGAAAGTCCATGAGAACTCGGGCTCTTCCACCCAGAAGCTCAGATTAAGAAGATAATGTCATCGGACACCATGATCTGGTTGTCATCTTGCATATGGGCCAATGCCACCTTGACTTCAGCCAGCGAGAAGGGCTCAGGGTTGTCGCGGTTGATGGACTCCATCACATTCTTCAGACCCACGGACTGGGCATGGGAAGCTTTGAAGACCTCCAGGAGAGCAGCCTTGAACGCTTTCAGCCTGGTTAGGGATGGTGAAAAGTAATCACCCTTAGAGACCACACACACGAGTCCTTCCCCTTCCTTCCCAGACCAGGATCCCCCAGACCTTCCCCACTCCTGAACTGGCACCCAGCAGGAAAGCCAAAACCAGAGCTTGGAGCACCCACCACAGATGCATCTCCAGCATCAGATAACAGCTTGGACCCACCAGGGTGGGGTGGGACATGCAGGGACAGATGCCTCCTCCAGCCCCAACTCACCTTGGCTCAGCCAACTCCGGCTTCTTCGCTTCGCCAGCAGCCGAGGCTTCGGGTGTCTTCGGAGTATGGGCCTGGACTGGAGCAGAAGGAAAAGTTACCTTCAACCTGCCTGGTGTCCAAGCACCCAGAGAGCAAAAGCACTTGGCCTTAGGATGGGGTGGGTGATGCCAAACTCCCTCCCAACGTTGTTACTTCTGCAGCAGTTTGGAAGAGGACAGGATACTAACCCTAACAGACAGCAATACCAACTCTCCTGTCTCACATGGCCATGGAGGGTTTCAGAAAAAGTCCATCTTGATTTGTGGGGCTGGTTGGTGCCGCACCATGCCAGGGACACCGAGTGACCCCCAAGGCATCGCTGCTCCCCAGGGTGTGCACAGACCCACCGGGACAGAAGGCAGCAGCACTCTCAGGAACCAGGTGCCACCAAAACCCCAGGGACTCACCCTCCGGCATCTCTTCCTCGGCGTCACTGAAGTCGTACGGGTCGTAGGAGTCCCCCTCGCCTCCTGTGCGTGCCTTCTTTCTCCTGGGTGGGAGAAGAAGACGTCACCCCTGCTCCAGCCAAACTGCAGACCTCAGGACCAACCCCCAAACCCCAAGCTCCTGGAGACATCTGGCCAAGTCCATGCAGGGTACCTGCAGCTCACAGGTAAGCCACCCTCCAGCCACAAACCCCTGCCCATGGCTCAGGACCCAAGCCGGCACCAGCCCTGAGGGTTGTGGACTGTCACGTCACAGAAGGGTTTGGGTCGGATCACGTAGTCCAACACCCCCACCACAGGCAAGGTCTTTTTTTGCTAGATCAGGTTTGCTCAAAGCCTCATCCAACCTGACCTTGAACACCTCCAACGATGGGGCATCCACCACTTCTCTGGGCAACCTGTTCCAGTGTCTCACTACCCTTATCGTAAATTTTTTTTCCTTATGCTTAATTAAATCTACCCTCCAGGTGAGGCCTCACCAGAGCAGAGCAGAGGGGCAGAATCCCCTCCCTCGCCCTGCTGGCCACACTGTGGGGGATGCAGCCCAGGATAGGGTTGGCTTGCTGGGCTGCAAGTGCACATTGCCAGCTCATGGCCAGCTTTTCACCCACCAGTATTCCCAAGTCCTTCTCCACAGGGTTGCTCTCAATCCATCCATCCCCCAGCCTGCATTACACTGGGGATTGCTCCGACACAGGCACCAGACCTTGCACTTGGCCTTGTTGAACTTCATGAGGTTTGCACAGGTATTAAATGGTATCGGTGCCAGTACAGAACCCTCAGGGACATCACTCGTTACTGATCTCCATTTGGACATTGAATCATTGACTGCAAATCTTTGGACGTGGCCATCCAGCCAATTCCTTATCCATGAAATAAAAATGTCCTTCTGTTACAACCTGGGGGCACGCGATCCACTAAGTTGAGCAAAATGTGGAGTATTTCCCCAAGGCCAGCACTGCCTGCCGCAACCTCAGAAGAGGCTGGTGCCCCTTGCATGACATCCAACCCCCCTCCCTTGCTCTGGCTCCTACCTCCTTGTCCTGCGCTCCTCCTTGCCCTGCGACTCCTCCTCCTCCTCCTCCTCGGTCTCCGAGTCGTCCTCCTTTCTGCGCTTCTTCTCCTTCTCCAGCACCTATGTGGCAAAAGACAGGATGGACTCAGGACCCTTTTCCACTCAAGCTGCTTTTCAGGGGCCAGTCCTGAGAGACCCAAGATCCCACCACTGCCCCATCCCCATGCTGTCACCAGGAAGGGTCCCCACCAGCAGCCTGGGGGTGCTCAGCCTGAACCAAACCCACTCCTTCCAATGACAATTTTAGGGCCTCCTGAGCACCCAGGGACAACTTCCCCCCCACCTTTTTGAAGTAGGCGAACTGCACCAGCTCCAAAGCTGCCTCCGCGTCCTGCAGATCGACCGTCTTGTTCATCCTGGCCTTGGCGTGGGCCGTGGAGAGGCGGATCAGGGTCTCCAGCGTACGGGCTGTGACTGGGGAGGTCTGGTAGGGAAGAGAGAGAGGTGTCTCCATGAGGCTGACCCCCACCCCAGCATCCCACCGAAGGTGGAAAACACCCTTAAGGAGAGAGGGGAGCCTGTGCCTCAGTTTCCCTCCTCCTGGCCTGAGAGGGAGCTGCTCGCAGGACTCACCCTGGCGATGTCCGAGTTCATCTGGTTCTGGCTGCGCAGGCGGGAGTACTCCTCCGCTATGTAGCTTGCGGACTCCTGGGTCAAGATGGGCTTGATCATCTTTGCTACGTGGATGTACTTCCTCATGAACTCCATGCTGACGACCTTCTCCCTGCGGGGGATGCGTGCACACCCGTGTCCTCCAAAGTGGGGAGGGGCAAAGGGTGTTTGCAGAAGTGGGCTTCCCACTTTGTACCCTTCATGGGTGTCCAGGCATATGGGAAATTTAGCTCCAAGAGATATTCCCCACCTGCCTGGCATGACAGATCAAGCCCAGAGCAAGGCTCCCTTGGCACCCTGCCCACATACTCCCCCATGGACCACCTGGAGCATCGCTGGCACCACCAATCAGCCACTGCCCGGATACTCAAGCCAAACCCATCAACTGACAGGGCTGGAAACCCCCAGAGAGCTCCAGGGGATGTGGGACTCACTTGCGGCGGTTAGGCCCATGGAGGAGGTCATCGTGCTTCTCATACACTTGGAGCTCCTGTTCCTCCTCCTGCACGAAGTCAGGGTCCTCCGTAGCGAGGATCTCCACGGCACTGCCCAGGGGCATGGCTGGGGAGGGAAGGGTCACAGAGAATGGGCTTTTAGCCTCTTGCAGCATTGCTGAAGCAACTTCCAAAAGCCACCAAAAGCAGGTCTCAATAAAGCCAAGGATGCTGAACCCAGTGAGCTGTCACCAAGAGGTGACAACCCACCAAGGAAGGACAGGACCAAGCAACAAGGCAGCTACACAACTACAAGCAACTCACCATCCCCGTCCTGCTCGTTGGGGTTGCGGTAGCGGTGCATCCGCAGGACGTGGTCCGAGATCTCCCTGTCCTGCTCAGGGTCCATCTGGTCCAGCACAATGAAGAGCAGGTCAAAGCGGGAGAGCAAGGAGTCCTGCAGGCCAATGTTCTCCATGGGCGTCTTGTACTGGTCATACTGCAAGAGGACAAGATAAGGGGTTACAGGAGACCCTCACGGGCCAGTCTTGCCTAACAGGGAGGCTGGGAGGACCTCCTCAGGCCAGGCCTTAGAGGATGGATGCCCAGGCAGCTGGACACCACACTAAACCCAGCCTGCTGCAGCAGTAAGGCCTCCTTTCCCCATCCCAGAAGGTGGGCATAGCTCTCATTTGCAAGGAAAACATATTTTTTGTGATCCCAGATCAGACACCAAGACTGAGGCTCATCACCAGGATGAAGGTCTACTGGGCTGCCCCAAGACACCCAGGCAGAACTGAGCCGGGGTGAGAAACCCCACGAGCCCCTCTCTTCTCCAGGAGGGCCATGAGCAGCAACCAAGATGAAAGCAACCATAGATCACAGTTCCAGCAAGAACCAAGTCACTGGTTTTAGGGGATCTTTTGGGTTTTACCAGCTGCCTCCTCCACCAAGACAGCTCCCAGCATCCCTCCCTATGGATGGGACCAGTAAACACCAGGACTCACCCGGCCGTAGACAGGGTTGGCTGCTGCCAGGACACTGCAGCGGGAGTTGAGGCGGGCATGGATGCCAGCCTTGGCAATGGTGACGCGGCCCTGCTCCATCACCTCGTGGATGGCCGTGCGGTCAATGTCAGACATCTTGTCAAACTCGTCAATGCACACCACCCCCCGGTCGGCCAACACCATGGCCCCTGCTTCCAGGCGCCGTTCGCCTGGGATGGGGTGAGAGAAAAAGAGGGTCAACCACCATTCAGCAGCCCCATGCATCTCCCTCCCTGCTGTCCCCCTCCACCACAGCACCACTCCTGTGACTAGACCGAGCCTCAAAGAGCAGCAGCAACCTTCAGGGCTGCCCATCTCCTACCCAGCTTGACAGAAGAAGGAGGACACTTAGGATGAGGAGCAAGCCCATGAAGAAGACAACAAGATGCAGGCTGCTGCTAGCCCTCACATGGGGTGCACCAAGTAGAAGAGGAGTAGAGAAGACCACGACCTAACAGAGGTGGAGAAAATACCCCTCAAGACCACTATCACTGTCATAAAGCTTCTGGATGGACCAAGCCTTGCAAGCGTCACCGCAGGACAAACAGCAGCCCCAGATCTTACAGAGTCCCTCCCAGGCATTAAAAAGCATCCCTCTGCCAGCTCCCACCAGGAACCAGCCTGGTCCTCACCGGTTTCTTGGTCCGTAGTGACGGCAGCGGTGAGACCAACACCAGAGGAGCCTCTGCCAGTGGTGGGGATGGCGCGGGGCGCGGTGCTGAGCACGTACCGCAGCAGCTGAGACTTGGCGACGGAAGGGTCTCCTGAAATGGAGAAGACTGCATTTAATAATCACACATCACCTGGATAATGGGTCCAGTTTGGGGCTCCTCAGCGGGGGAAAAAGAAGGGGACAGAGAAGTGGGTTTGTTCAGCCTTCAGAAAGGAAGGTGATCAGATGATCTCCTTGCCTTCCTCAATGACCCAATGGGAAAAGATAAAGAAGATGGAGTCAGTTTTGAGAGGTGAACGGTGACAGGACCAGAGGCAACAGGGACGATTTGGAACACAGGAAATCCCAACTGGATGGTAGAAGAAAAAGAATCTCCTTGAAGGTGGTCCAACACCGGGACAGTGGCCCACAGAGGTCATGGGATCCCATCGCTGGAGGTGTTCAAAACCAACTGGACAAGTCCCAAAGCAACCTGATCTACTGGTGACACTGGCTCTGCCCTGTGCACACGCTTGGGCCAGAGGCCTCCGGAGGTCCTGTCTAACCTCAGCTACTCTATGAAACTAAGTCCAGGGAAGTGCTCCTTCATCTCACCCCCCCAACAACACCAACTGAGGGTGCCTCTGCCCAGCCTTTCCAGACCTATCAGCAAGATGTTGATGTCTCCTCGGATGCGGCTCCCGTTCTCCAGGACCTTCTCCACCCCTCCAAGCAGCATGCAGAGGAGGGCCTTCTTGATGTACTCATGCCCATGGATGCTGGGAGCCAAGGATCTCGCCAGCTGGTCAAAGATATCCTAAGGCAGAAGAGGCAAAGCACAGCCCGTCAGATGGACTGTAGCAAATAAGAGCAAGGAACAATACTCCACAAGTCCATTTTGGCACAAAAAAGGAGCTTATTCCTATCACAGAACCACATGGATGAAAATTATTTAGAGAGGTGACGACCGTTTGCCAGAGTTTTCTTTCACTGGGGCTCTGAAGTCCTAAATCATCCTGACTGTTACAGTCACCCAAGCAAGCACTGGAAGCAGCAACCCCTGTGAGAGCAAGGCTCCACACTATGAAGCAAAGGTCTGAGCATAAGACCAGGCTGGGGCAGACCTCCATATCTCATTCTCATCAGGGTTTGAAGAAGAAAGAGGGAGGTGTTTCTCCTGCAGGGGAAATTCTCTGGCAACCAGCTGGCAGGGTCAGGACTCACACAACACGGACAGATCTCTGTCTCAACAGCGATGCACAGCAGAGCTGCACATCACAAAAAAAACCCCCCAAAACCAGGACCTGATCAAAGCCTCAGCAGAAAATGCAAAGAGAGTGGAAAATCCAGCAACGTTGCTAAGAGGGTTGCAGTTACTTGCAATCCAAGATGACAACTCCTTAGCCACATGCCAAGCCTTAAAGCTGCTCTAGCTGAAATCTCATGCTCTGATACAAGCCTGCCTTCTAGATGCAAGACTTAAATACCTTGGAGCGACTCTTGCTGAATCTCTTGATCTTGGCCACATCCGCAGCAGAGTAGAGAGGCCGGACGTCCTTGCTCATCTGCTTCACATGGCAGGCAATGAGGATAGTCCTGGAGAAGGGACACAGCCACTGTCAGGTCAACAAACCCCACAGGTCACAGCAACAACACAGCAGAAACTTCCACAGGATCATCATTTGCTCTAGGAAGTCCTGAAGGGGACCAGAAAGCTTCAAGAGCTGCAGCCCCCTCCATCTGACTGCACTGGGCCACCAGTGGAGCATCTTTAAGAGCATCCAACCCCCTCTGTGCACAGCTGGAGCTCACAGCAACACACTGATGCTAAGGAGAAGGTGCAAACCACTTCCAAGTGATTTAAGCCAGTGTTTGACCCAGCTCTGTGACAGCCACGTGCCCAGTCTAGATTTCATCTTCTAGAGATGTAACCCGACTAAAAAGGGTGGGAGGGCTGAAGTCAAGACAAAAGAAAGCTCACCTGAAAGTCCCTGAAGTGTAACCCCCTTTCTTTCCTGGCAGGCAGCGGTACGTCCCCACCACCTGGATGCGGTCCCCAGGCTTCACCTTGTCTACCAGGTCATCATCCAGAATGACATCCACCGAGCGTGGCAGCTGCCCTGCTGGTGCCTTCTCAGGCATCTCCTGGATGGTGATGGTCTGATGGTCCTTGTAGACAGAGAGGCCAAACTCTGTCTCCAGGGGGTTGTTCTCTTCATCCTAGAGGAAGAACCCCAATAAAAAGACTAGTGCCATTTTTCAGGAGCAAGAAGTGGGCCAGCTGAGCAGTGGGAAGACAGTCTGCATCACCCCACACGCTCAAGACTGCTGGAAAGGTTTGCTTGATCAGGACTGCCACAGGCTGGGGTCCCCCAGCTCCACAGCCCCCCCCCCCCAAGCTGCCAACACCCATCACTGCTGCTACATTGGGTGTCCCCAAGCCCTGTTCCTACTGCAGGCGCACCACCCATGCAGCAGGCTGTGTGCACAATGGGGACAAAGCTCAGGTTGACCTCCCTGCATTCCCAAATACGGGGTAAACTCTCTACCCAAAGGTGCCTACACCCTCCAACACAGCACAGGCATGCCTGTGCTGACCTGGGTCCCAGGAGCAACAAGACTGGTTGACCACCCCCCAAGAAACCACACTTGAGCAGAACCAAGATCATAACTAACATCTGAACTAGCAGGTCTGGTGGCCTTGTGTCCACAGACATTTTCTTCACACGTTCCTAGTAGCTCTCTGGGACTGTCACATGTGTGATGTGTCCTCTCTCTACTCCATGGGCTACGTGGGCAGAGGGAGAGGGGATGCACAGGGATTTGAGACCCTGGGCTCGGAAGTGGCACATTGTCCTCAGAGAAACCTGCTGATGCTTTCCACAAGGCTGCTTCACCTCACCTTCGTAGGGTAGACAGAGCTGGATGGGAAAGCATCCAGGGAGGTCATGTCTGTGTATCGGCGCTCGATAGTCTTCTTGGTGGCTGGGCAATAATGGACACTCCGGACAATCTTTGGACGAACCAGAGAGCCTGGGGGTGGAAGAAACAGGAGTTAGGGGCAGGGATGTCCCACCCATCTGTCAGCAGACAGTCCCCAACAGGGTCTCCACTGCTAAACTGCACTTGGGACACAACCCCCTGTCAACCATGGTCAGGATTTGCTGAGCTTAAAGACCATCCCAACACTCAAGACCTTCTCTGAAACACCCCGTTCCCTTCACCTGGGTTGCCAGGATTACCATGGCTCCTGGTGGTCTCCAGCCCCTCCGCAGCAAACATGTGGACCCACCGCCCCCGAAGCCCCCGGTTCTTCCCCCAATCTCACATTTTGTCACGATGCCCTCCACGCAGACAATGCAGCTGAGGAAACAGGCCGTCAGCGTCCGCGGCGAGACGTGCTTGGAGCCGAAGCTGCCCTCCAGGCCAATGTAGAAATCCTCATACTGCTTGGCATAGGTGGCATCGACGGAGGCGACGAAGTCCTTCAGGGCGCGCTGGAAGGCGATCAGCTCCTCAAAGGCATTGCTCAAGAGCCTGCAAGAGAGATGTGAGGATGAAGACTGATCAGCAGCCCCTTCTGCCTCCTCAATGCCTACCCATGCCTCCGTGCGCTCTGCGAGTTTACTAGGAGGAAGAGGCGAAAAAACTCCAAAGCCCATCACATCTCTGCATCAGGTCCACTGCCACCAACAGCAGGAGGAACTTCTTTACTCTAAGGGTGACTGAGCACTGGAACGGGCTGCCCAGGGGGGTTGTGGAGTCTCCTTCTCTGGAGATATTCAAAGCCCGC
>JADKXX010002760.1:0-70066 GCA_017310255.1 Butorides virescens
CAGGCCAGGGAGCACAAAGGGATGGAGAACACCAGGGTAACAGAGGCCAGGCGGACGCCTTCACGGCCTTTTGGGAGTCCCAAGATCTCCAGGGATTCACCTCCTTGCCACATCCCAGCGGTTACAGGGCGGAGTGTGCAGCACAGGCTCACAGAGACTTTTAGCACCTCCCGTCCACTGAAAAAACCCAGGAATTAAACATCTAAATACATGGAGGGCTGGGGCTGCGGAGCTGGCAGAGAAAGTATGAGAATCGTGGGTGGGTGCAGCAGGAATCACAGAATCACAGAATGGTTTAGGTTGGAAAAGCCCTTTAAGATCATCAAGCCCAACCGTTCCCCTAACCCTGCCACCCCACCGCTAAACCCTGTCCCTGAGCACCTCATCTGCCCAGCTTTTAAATCCCTCCAGGGATGGGGACTCCACCACTTCCCTGGGCAGCCCCTTCCCGTGCTTGAAATAATTTCCAGGGGTGAATTGCCCACGTGGGTGCTGGCCAGAACACCAGGGTGCATTTTCTCTTCCCATCCTGACATCTCTCTGCGTCAGCATCTGCATGTGCACTGGGTTTCTGAGACCCCTTTATGGGTACCCTGCGATCCCTCCCAGACTTTTTATTTTTCCCCCCTTTAGTTCAACTAAAAGTCACTCTTCAAGCCACAACTCCGTTTCCAAGTTGCTATTTTTTAGCTTTCCTGTATGCTGAGCAACCTTGTCGCACCCATGGAGGTCAGAGGAGAAGCTTGTGTCTCATTCATAGCTCCAAAAATGGGGGGAGAGTACCCCAGATTCAACAGATTGTCACCTCATGATCAAGCAACACCTTGGAGTTGAGGTTTTAAATATAAATGTAATAAAATGGAAGGGTAGTAACATGGAATTCAATGTTTTGAATGAAAAAAAAAAAACTTTTTATGATTGAAACAATGTCGGGAAGGGAGACCACCTACGTGATGGTTTCTGTCAGTGTCGATTTTAAGTTTTCCATGGGATAAAAGGGGTTTGTCCTTGCTGGTGTCTCCTGCAGCTGCACTTGCAGGAGCTGAACCCCAAGTGGGGAATTCACCCTCCCAAGAGGAGACTCGTCCTGACTCCCACTGCTTCAGGGCCACGTGTGGAAGACACATAATTTAATACTGACGGAACCATTCTTAATCCTCTCGTCTGACCTTTTCCCTACCATTGGCTGGAGAATTTCCCCCGATGGCATCTGCACCCAGCTCAGGCATTTCTGACGTCACTTTCTTCAAGTATTTGCTATTCCCACGCACTCTGGTAAATCTTTAAACTGGTCTAGCTCTTGGGCTTAGCTAGTCTTGGAGAAGAAAAACAAGGAAAACAACTATCAGTGAACATGGGTGGAATTTCTTTACTTAAATGCACGGGGAGCTGCTGGTATTTCACCAGGAGAGCACGGTAAAGTGGGTAAGAAGTTAAGACTCTGACCTTGAGCATGTTAGGATGGATCGTAGCCACCTTCTTGCTTCCCAGAGCAGGAGCCTGGCACGCACGGAGCTGCTTTCCCTCCAAGAGGCAGCCAGCACGGCGACGGGAGCATAAAATCTTCCTGCGGTCCTGCTTCCGATGCAGAGCTACCCCAGGTCCTGCGGGGTGATTCATTCTCTTCTCCTACTGTGCAGAAGCAAAATACAGCAATTAATAAAAAACCAAAACAAACCCACACAGGCCGTGCCTCCAGGCAGAATGAAAAATTAATTCCCCCGGCAAACGAAACCGGAGGAGTGGCTGAACCAACACAGCCCCAGGAGCGTGTCTGCGTAATGTGGCAACCCGACCACATTTCCAGGGAAGTCCGAAGGGCCCAGATATAGATGGCCTGGGGTTTGGTGTTGCTATTTTGGTCTGCTCATCTGCTATCAGGAGTTCTGGCCATTACTAAAGACAGTGACAGCTGGTTCCTTTATTTTTTTTTCCACCACCACCACCCCCTCTTCATTTTCTCCACCCCCAAGCCTGGAAATCACACATCTGTATTGCAAAGCATCATCGTGCCTGCGTCGCAATCTCCAGGATCTGCTTTCAGCCACGGGGCAGGATCCACCGGTCACTTTGGCAAGTGATGTCCAGCTTTGGAAGACGGGAAGCTGCAGCAATTTGTGTAAGCCACGTTAGCAATCCTCATCTGACCGTCACGATGGGCTCTCTACTCTGTGCAAACCACAAAGCGGCAGGGAAGTCCTGACCCCAAATTGCCACATACCCCTTGGGCAACACCGAGGGAGCAGCTGAAGGTGGCAAAATTAACTGTAACAAGTGCTTCTCTCTGATTGCAGGGGCCGGACTTGGCAAGCCAGGGCTTTTAGGGCTGGGTTTTTTTTCTGAATTATTAGTTAAAGAAAGCACATAGCAGGATTCAAAACAATTGCAAGGAACTCTTGGAACCCATCACCCTGAGACTCGCCGGCGTGTGGTATTACAGAGGAAGATAAAAGAAACCCCCATCTAGGAGTTGTGGATCACAAAGAAATTTCCCTCCTCAGCCCTCTTAGCTGGAGATTTTGGGTTGAAGCAAGAATGTTTATATCCTCTCCAAAACTATCTTTTTTATTTTTTATTTTTTTTTGCCATCCTTAGCATTACGCATCTACACAATCTTGTCTACATCCTGCCAAACTGTGAGCATCCACTCCAGTGGAAAGGGGTTCAGCAGACAGCAAAGCATGGTGCAGAAAAAGCTTCTTTTACCCAGTTACGATAACAACGGGTCACTATTCTTTATTACAAGCAAATATGTAGAAAAGGTTACTCGTCCTGCTTTCTGTATCCCGTTTGGTGTTTTGAATATCTCAGGTGTCTTTGGTGCAGAGCTGCTACGTTCCCCCCGAGCAGCACAGCGTTGACACGGTGTGCGTGGATGCATCTCAGTGAAGAGAGACCCCGAGCCCCAAAACAAGCCCCTCTTTTTGGGTGATAATTCAAAGCACCCAAAATAACAGGATGACCGGTTTGCAGCCTGCAAGGATAGGGTTTGCATTGCATGACAGGGAGGGTGCAGGGTGAGGGAGGGGATTCTGCCCCTCTGCTCTGCTCAGCCCCCCCTGGAGCCCTGCGTCCAGCTCGGGGGTCCCCAGCCCAGGACAGACAGGGACCTGCTAGAGAGGGGCCAGAGGAGGCCACGGAGATGGTCCCAGGGCTGGAGCCCCTCTGCCATGGAGAGAGGCTGGGAGAGGTGGGGGTGTTCAGCCTGGAGCAGAGGAGGCTCCGGGCAGAGCTGAGTGTGGCCTTGCAGGGCTTAACTGGGCTGGGGAGAAAGGTGGGGATGGACTTGTTAGCAGGGCCTGCAGCACCAGGACAAGGGCTGATGGCTTTGAACTGAAAGAGGGGAGATTCAGATGAGATAGAAGAAAGAAATTTTTTACGCTGAGGGTGGTGAGACCCTGGCCCAGGTTGCCCAGAGAGGTGGTGGAGGCCCCATCCCTGAAAACATTCCAGGTCAGGTTAGATGGGGCTGTGAGCAACCTGATCTGGTTAAAGATGTCCCTGCTCATTGCAGGGGGTTGGACTGGATGGCCTTTGAAGGTCCCTTCCCACCCAAACCATTCTGTGATTCTGTGATTTGATGATGTAAATTTGGGCAGGGAATTAAGGTGTGCCGGATATGTTTGAGGGCACAAAGCCTGCTTGGATCCTATCAGTGACTGTAAAGGGCAGGGAGAGCCCAGGCTGGTACAGCCTTGTCTTAACCGCCTCTGCTGGGAGCAACCTCCTGGGCAAACACAACCCCGCCTGGGTTATGCCTCAAAGGGAACTGGGTGATTCATTTCAGGGCGTAAAATGTCAAAGATGGGGAGTAGCAGGGACTGCAGCGCAGCAGGATGAGTCTGAGATGAACTACAGAGCACAGCTTGGCAGGTACCGGTCACCCGAGAGCAGGTCACGGAGCCAGCGATCCAAAAGGTCTTGCTGTGCAGCATCCACCAAGCTTGGTGTGCAAAACAAGCTGTCAGCAAACCCACCCCGGAGAGCGGTTATCTGGCAGAGATATCCCGTTGCCTTTCTCAAGTCTGCCCTGAGGCACGCCATGAAGATAAATGTGGCCAGCAGGTCGAGGGAGATTCTCCTCCCCCTCTGCTCTGCCCTGGTGAGACCCCACCTGGAGCACTGTGTCCAGTTCTGGGCTCCCCAGTTCAAGAAAGATGAGGAACTCCTGGAGAGAGTCCAGAGGAGAGCAACTAGGATGAAAAGGGGACTGGAGCATCTCCCCAGATGCCAGACTCTTTGCAGTGGTGTCCAGCGACAGGACAAGGGGCAATGGGTACAAACTGAAACATAAGAGGTTTCAGTTGAATATGAGGAAAAATTTCTTTACTCTGAGGGTGACGGAGCACTGGAACAGGCTGCCCAGGGGGGCTGTGGAGTCTCCTTCTCTGGAGATATTCAAAGCCCGCCTGGATGAAGTCCTGTGTAACATGCTCTAGGAGAGCCTGCTTTAGCAGGGGGGTTGGACTGGATGATCTCCCGAGGTCCCTTCCAACCCTTGCCATTCTGTGATTCTGTGAAAACCCTTTCATCAGAGCAAAACAGGAGGGCAGGCGACCCGGCAGGTTTGTAACGTGCATATTGCAAGCAGGGATGTTCCACCCCACCAACTCCTTCTGCTGGGGTTGTATTTTTCTTCCCACCTTGTCTCCAGCCTTGCCGTGGCCACCGCCAGCACTCAGCTGAGTGTTCCCACTTCTCCCACATGAGCAACGACGGAAAGATGGGTGGAGGAGGAAAAGCCATGCCATGACCTCCATCTCCCAGCCACCGAGCATCCCTGGGGATCTGAGGCGGGTGAGGAAGCAGAATTATGGGTCTTACAGGGGAAGACGTCTTAGAGGCATGGAAAAGGAGTGCAAGATGCCACTCATGGGGTCGGGAGCTGCTGATCGTATCCCATCCACATCCCTGAGCGAGATGACAGGGAAAAATAGAGGTTCTGTGTCCAGCTGCTTCTTCACCTTGGAGGTCCCCACCCGCAGGTCCCCGCTGTGGGAGCGTTGGCTGTCCTGCATGCTGGCCGGTGGGCGCTGGGATGCGCCAAAGCTTCACCCAGGCTTGGAGTGATCTTATCGGAGCCGGAAAGTCCTGTTCGGGGGCCGCCTCTTCTGCGATCCTCTCCCTGCAGAACAAGCGGTCCTTCTGTTTCCCTCATAAACCCACCAGCAAATAACAGCCCTGACAGGCTGGAGAAGGAAAATACGCATAAACAAGCTGACACAGAGATGGGAGAGGGGATACGGGTACTCCGTTTCATAAATTAACCCGCCCCTGGGATTGTGGTGACTTTACAGCTGAACCTGGTTTTGGTGCAGTTCGGTCTAGGCTGTATTAAGCTTCTCCCGGGCATTTCCCAGGTATAGTTCAAGGCCCCAGAGACCACTCCTGAAAGGCCATTTGGGTGCAAATCCCTCTTTTCTGGAGACCAAAGATTTTGGTGCTGTTTTTATGGCGTAAACCTCGCTGCCCCGGTAGTTGGCTCAAGGACGTACTGTATTTGGGCTGCAAATCCTGGGGAAAACCCTCTTCTCCTCCATGCTTGCATGTCCGCAGTAACAAAATGAGGGGTTTTGCCCCAAATGGGAGCCCAGGCACTAGGCAGTTAGCAGCAGCACTGTTGTATTTCCTCCCATTTCCCTCATTTTTATGTCCACCAGGGTCAGCTTGTGGTCAGCATAAAAACAGCTCTCAGGACTAGGAATTTTTTTATTTGACACCACTATCCTAAACAGTCACTGTTGGAAACCATCAGCTCCAGCAATGACCGCCCACCACTGTGCAGAGCCCTCCCTGGCCTCTCTGCTGCGTTGTGCAGCTCCTCGGCTGAGAATCGCAGGACGGTTGGGTTGGGAAGGGACCTCTGGAGGTCATCTGGTCCAACCCCCCTGCTCAAGCTACTGAGAGCTGGCTGCCCAGGCCCACGTCCAGATGGCTTTTGAAGATCACCAAGGATGGTGACTCCACAATTTCTCTGGGCAACCCGTGCCAGTACTGTCACCCTCACAGTAAAAAAGTATTTCCTGATGTTCAGAGGAACCTTCTGTGTTTTCTTGTGTGCCCATGGCCTCTGGTCCCATCTTTTCTACTTTGAAGGTGGAATCCCCATCCTTGAGAGAGATCTCCACCTATGAATCTCTATGCGTGTGATCTCCATACTTGAGATCTCCATCTATGAATCTCCATCCATATGATCTCCATCCTTGAGAGAGATCTCCAACCATGAATTTCCATCCGTGTGATCTCCATCCTTGAGAGAGGTCTCCACCCATGAAACTCCATCCATGCGATCTACATCCTTGAGAGAGATCTCCACCCATGAAACTCCATCTATGCGATCTCCATCCTTGAGAGATCTCCACCCATGAATCTCCATCCATGCGATCTCCATCCTTGAGAGAGATCTCCATCCATGAAACTCCATCCATGCGATCTCCATCCTTGAGAGAGATCTCCATCCATGAATCTCCATCCGTGCGATCTCCATCCATGTAGATCTTCAAAACCCATTTGGACACGGTCCCAGACAACCGGCTCTGGCTGGCCCTGCTTGAGCAGGGTGGTTGGCCCAGGCACCTCCGGTGGCCCCATCCCACCCCAACCGCCCTGCGGTGCCTGCCTATCCCTCCCTCGGTGTCTCCCCATGAGCTCCACGCTCCATCCCCGCTGCTCCGCAGCCACCACCCGAGGTGACCCGGCGTGGGCGCTCTCACGAGTTTGAGCCGCACTTTCTCCCTAAACCCTGCGCTGGGTTCGGCTCGGCTGGGCTCGGCTCGGCTGGGCTCGGCTCAGCTCGGCTGGGCTCGGGCCGCGGGGCCACCCCGGGGCGGGGCGCGCATGCGCGGGGACACCGGGTGGCGGCGGCGCTGCCGGAGGCGGCGGCCGCGGGAGTCGGCGACAGCGGCGGGGAGCGCGGTGAGTGCGGGCGCGGCCGCCGGTCACCCCCCCCACACCCCCACACCGCCCCCGAGGGAAGCTCCCCCCCCCCCCCCCCCCCCCCCCGCCAAGGCTCCGGCGCGGGGTCTTCTCCCCGTCCCCCGCCGAGCTCCGGCGTCCCCGCGTGGGCACGGCGGCTCCCCGCGACACGCCCGCCGCGCCCTATCCCGGGAGCATCCTTCCCCCACGGGGGGCTGGGTCACGCCGGGGCCGGTGCGTGGGGACCCTCCGGGCGGGACAAACACGGGTGGGCATCGAGGCGCAGGGGGATGCGTGATTTTTCTCTCCCACCCCCCCACCCCCCCCTCCCCACGCACAGCCGAGGTCCGCGGAGCCGGGGTGGCTCCTGCGGCCGGGGGTGGGGGGGGGGGGCGGGACAGAGCTGGAGGAGGGCAGGGACGCGCGGGGACGAATTTGCCTTCTCCGCAGGTTCCCCCCCCCTCCCTGCCAAGCCCCCCGTGACCTCTATCACAGCCGTGGAGGAGCGAGGTGGGCATCGGTTTTCCCCCGCCTTTGTTTTTGACAACCGTGCGTGGATTTTTCCTGGCGTGACTTTGGGGCGTTGCGGCGGCGTTTGGCCGTGCGTGGGGTGAGGAACCAGCGCCCCGTGTTTGCTTGGGAGCTGCCACCTCCGGAAGGGGCCGACGTGGGGTTGTTGCCCGCTTGGCTTCTCCAGGATGCTTGGGGGGGGGTTGGTGGTCGTATTCCTTCAATTTCCCATTTGGATTTTTTCGCAAAACACCATGAGCATCTCACTTTTTGCGGGGGGCAGGAAGAATCGCAGAGAGTCTTGAACCATTCTGGCTTTCATCGAGAAAAAAAAAAAAAAAAAATATATATATATAGGTATGTTTGGGAAAACATTTAACAGTTGTTTGCTCAGTGTCAAGCCGACTCGTCTCCGGAATGAGCAGGGCTGGGTACGGAGCCTCCCGGTAGCTGGGCTGGGGTGGGAAATGCCGGAGATGAACCGGCGCTGGGGGCGCGGGAGCGGTGGTCCCACACCCCATTTCGTACCGGCGCAGCTCCACGGGTGCATCCCTCGGGCGGAGCACCGGGCTTTTTCCTGCGCCGCGGGATGGAGAGGTGAGTTTGTTGTCGGATGCTGCCGGGAATCCTCGCTTCCAAGCTGGGAAACGCCCCGGTGTGAGGGTTAGGATGAGGATGCGTGTGATGCCGCCCTAGCCTTCGCTAAAAAAAGTCACGAAAAAAGTGATGAAAAAGAGCGAAGCACGTACACAACGCTCCGCCGGAGTGAAATCCAGCGGGGCTGAAGGCTGGGTTTGGAGGGGACGGATCATACCGGCCGAGCGTGCTCCTGCCTCCCCGTCGGGGTGCGGGGAGGGGTGATAACGTCTTGCAAACAATTCCTAGAAGCCCACGGGCTTGCCGGGCCAAACCACAGACCGTTACACACTTCCTCCCGCTCCGCCGGTAAAGGTGTGGGTTAACAGCCCTGCTCGCTGCAGGATTTTCTGTTCTCTGGGCATCGTTGCTTTTATTTATTTACGCCGAAGCCACGGCCGGAGGCTCTGCCCGAGGAGGAGGGTTGTGTCCCTCCGGATGCAGGGAGGGATGGCCGGCGCGAGCGATGTGCCGGCAGCGCGGGCAGAGGCTGAGGACAGGGAAGCTGCCATCGTCGGGTCACGTGCGTGCGGTTGCAGCCACTCGTACCGTCTTGAGTCATGCACCAGCTTAATTTTTAGCTGCCAACGGACGTGATAACCCCCGCTTCTGAGGTCAGGCCGGTGGCCTTTTAACTGCAGTATCCATTTATGCTGAAGAAATTCCTCCAGGGGAGTGAATTCCCAAGAAGGCTGCACGTTTGGCCATACCTCGTGTCCTCCAGCCTTCAGGCGTGGGCAGTAGCAAGTGGACGCTTGCTCCCGGTTGCTTTTTTATTCCCTGGTGGATCCTTGGGATCGCCTAGGGATGCAAGCGTGCGGTTGCAGCGCAGCCCGCATCCCTTGTTTTGGGGGGGAAGCTGCCATCTGGTCCTTGCTGGCCTTCGCTCGGGGCTTCGAAGCCCCCTGGAAGGGCGGCACCGCTGGCGTTGCAAACCTCGAAGCTCGCTGGGAGAGGCCACGGGGTTAAATAGGAGGAGGTCCCGGGTGGGGACAAAGACTTTTAGTGTAGGGAAGAGGAGAGCTGGAAGCTCCAGGGGGTTGGCACGGAGCTGCAGTCTCTCCCCGGCAGCCTGCTCTCTGCCCGCAGCAGCGGCGGTGGTGTGCATGATTTATATACATTTTTTTCTAATGACCGAAGCTCTGAAATCCTCAACCTTCGGAAAAAAAAGAAAAAAAAAATATGTTGTTTTATGCAAGAGGCTTTTGTGGACGAAAGCAAAGCTAAGCAGCCTCAGCCCGTAGGCTCTGGGAGATCTTTTGGCAACGGTCCGGCTTCCCAAACAGTGCACGGCCAGTTTGGTTTGGTTGTTCTGCCTGCGGGCAGATGGTTCCTGTGTTGTCCCAACAGCAGATAGATCTGAGCGGGGAGGGATTTGCCGGCTGGCTGAGGCCTCCCTGTGCTAGCAGGAGTTCCCCTCTCCAGCAGATCTGTGCTGAAATGTTTGTCCCATCGGTGGGTGCTGGTGGCTTTAGGAAAGGCTGGTGGCGGTGACCTCTTGCAAACCGGCTGCAGAAATGCTGTGCTCGCAGCTCCTCGGGGATGGAAGAGAAGGATACCATATCCCCTGGACCTTGCAGGAGGAAATTCGGGAGGTGAAAGCGGGATGCATCTGAAACAAATCCAGGCTCCTTTTTCATTCAATAGGGGGAAAACAAAAAAACAACCCCAGGAGCTTCTCTGGCACAATTCCAGCCTTGGCATCTGAAATGGGTCAGTCGTCCCACTCCGTCGGTGGTCCCTGCACGACGGAATACAGCAGGCAGGGACCGGCGTGGGTGGCTGGTCCAAAACTGTGCCCGGGGAGTGTGCTAACACTGCAGCAACCTGATGGTCATAGGTCACCGATGGGGACCATGCTCCGGTCTTGTTTGAATACTGGTGTATGCAAAGCCTGGAAGCACGGGTGCTGCACCCAGGGATCTCACACCCACCTAAAACCAAGCCCCAAAGCACTGGGGGCTGTGTTAGTTGTGTGTGGGAAAAGAAAGCAGTGAGCTGATCCGGAAAGGGCAAACAGCAAAGGTTTAGCGAGATCAGGAGGAAAAGCTGCGGGATATCACCTCGATCTTGAGGAATGTTTGATAGGGGAGGGATGGATTTACCAGAGGAGATAATTCTCAGCTAGGGTCCATGGGTAGAAATAACGACTATTAACATTTTTGCATCTGCCTAGTGTTGTAGATGGGTTTCTTTTTTTTCACGCATTGAGTGTATTGGCTGTCTTACCAGGAGCATCACCAGGCTTTAACCCTGGTTAGGCATGAAGAAACCGCAGCTGTGTTCATCGCAGCAAATCAGAAATGCGCCGTGGTCACCCACACCGTTCCCCGGCATGGTTTGGGAGTTAGCACGGTCCAGGAGTTGTTCCTGGCAGACAGTTGGCCTGTGGCCACCCATTTCAAGGGTGTAGGGCATGGGAGCAGCCAAGCCAGCTGGGCTGATCTCAGAACCAAGGACTTGGCGTTGTGAAAATCAGCCCCCCCCCCCTCCGCACGTGATGTCTGCCTCAAGGTTTGGACTGTGGCAATAAAGCCAGCAGCCTCATCAAGTCTTGGGCCTCCTAACTTTGGATTTCCAACTGCCCTGCTTTGCTCCCCCAAACACCATGGGAATTGGGGGGCTTCCCTTCCTTGGCGGGATGCTGTGAACCCCCTCAGCTTTGCTGCGGGGACACGGTATTCGCCAGCAGCTTGGTTTTGCTCTGTCCCCTCCGAGGAGAGCGTTCATCTCGCCGGCTCCGCTGCTCTCATCCCCTGGACCCTTCCCAAGGCGCAGGCAACGCCGAACCCATGTCAAGAGGCACTTGCTGCTCAGCGCGGCTGAGCTGGCCGCTGGCCCGGCTTGCTTCCAGGCCAGAAATCGTGGGGGAGCTGACACTGCCATGGCTTCCGTGGGGGATCCTGCCACCTCCTGCCAGCTCCAATGGCTCATCTCCCAGCATCACGAGACGGTCGTTTCCTGATTAATACATGCTTGGACAAACCCTGCTTCAGCCACACGCTGTGTGTTTGTATATGTGTATATGGAAAGGTAGAATTCGAGCCATTTTCTTTTATATGAAATTTTCCATGAGGTTGCTTTGACCCTTTTTCTTAGGTTATATTCAGGTTCGCCCTTCAAGGTCTCCAGTAAATCACATCACCTTTTACCTTCCAGAGCACCCTAACCCATGCAGAATCCCCGTTGGATGAGTGCTTGTAATACACCCACTGGGCTGATGCAGATGTAACCAGCTACGTAATTGTGTCAAGGGAAATAAAATATTCCGTGCAATGCACTGTTCAGTAGTCCCAGCGCTCCCTGGTGCATTGCAGCAGTGCATTAAGAGCACAGTATCTTGCTCTCATCAGGCAGATGAGGATTGGTATCCCCATTTAATAGATGGTGAGGTGTAAGCCCAACTTACAGAAGTCCCGAGCTCTCTGGTTGGGGGATTTCCACTTTGTCGATGCTGGAGTGTAGATCAGTCCTTCATTCCCGGGTAACCCCCGGTATCAGTACAGACTGGCGGAAGAAAGGATGGAGAGCAGCCCTGCCAAGAGGGACTTGGGGGTACTGGTGGATGAAAAGCTGGACATGAGCTGGCAATGTGTGCTGGCAGCCCAGAAGCCAACCCTACCCTGGGCTGCATCAGGAGAAGCGTGGCCAGCGGGGCGAGGGAGGGGATTGTGCCCCTCTGCTCTGCTCTGGGGAGACCCCCCCTGGAGCCCTGCGTCCAGCTCTGGAGCCCTCAGCACAAGGAAGACATGGAACTGTTGGAGCGGGGCCAGAGGAGGGCTACTAAAATGATCCGAGGGCTGGAGCCCCTCTGCTGTGAGGCCAGGCTGGGAGAGTTGGGGGTGTTCAGCCTGGAGAAGAGGAGGCTGCGGGCAGAGCTGAGTGTGGCCGGTCAGGGCTTAAAGGGGGCCCAGAGGAAAGGGGGGACAAGCTTTTTAGTAGGGCCAGCTGTGACAGGACAAGGGGTAATGGTTTTAAACTGAAGCAGGGTAGGTTTAGACTGGATCTAAGGAAGAAATTTTTTACAATGAGGGTGGTGAAACCCTGGCAGGGGTTGCCCAGAGAGGGGGTGGAGGCCCCATCCCTGGGAACATTCCAGGCCAGGTTGGACGGGGCTGAGAGCAACCTGATCTGGTTCAAGGTGTCCCTGCTCCCTGCAGGGGGGATGGACTGGATGGGCTCTAGGGGTCCCTTCCCACCCAAAACATTCTGTGATTCCCTGCTGCCTGCTCGGGCAGGACTCGTCCTTGACCCAAACCACCAAGTGCCACCTCTTCCAGTTTCTGACCCCTACGACACCCAAGTAAATCCCAGTAACTCCCTGTGGAGGGGATCTGAGTGCTCTGCACGTCTGTTGCAGTTAGGAGGGTTAGCACCAAAACGTACTGCAGGAGAAGGAAGCAGATAAAACCAAAAATACGCAGGAATTGCCGCTATGGGCTGGTCCGTGGCCTCTTGGTTTCTCATCTCTGGTGGAGCCTTTCCAAAACACCAGGCAGAACGGGATGGAGGAGCTGGCACTGTGCTCCCAGGACGGTCTTTCAAAGTTTGCCCCGAGCACTCCACAAGTGGTTCAGTTATGGGAGGAGATGTTTGTGCTCGGGTAGGACCAGCCTGCAGGCAGCAGGCTTTGGGATGGGGCTTATCCACTGCATCTGAGCTGGGTGCAGCCTCTCCCAGCCCTGGAGAGTGGAGCTGAGCTGCTCTCTCTGCCATCCTGGTGCTGTAGGAGCTGTGAGACCAAAGTTAACCCCATGTAGGAAGGGGGGTTAAATAATGTAAACCCCATGTAGGAAGGGCGGTCAGAACAAAACCCCAGGCTTCAAAATGACCTGTAGTCCCTCCAGGGACTTCTGCTCCACTCCCAGAAGAGAAGGAATTCAGGAATTAATCACCTGCAGCTCTCAAAACTGGCCTGTTGCCCACTGCTGCATGATCGCTGCTGTTATTTTCGTTCTATCCACAATAACTTTTTTTTTTTTTTAAATGCAATGCATTTATTAAAGACTTCCCCATAGCTGAGTTCCCCAGTCCTCTCTGCTTTGTTTACCAGGAATTATTGCCTTTCTGGAAGCCTGTGCTAACCTCTGATGCCTGAATAGTATTCTGCAAGCAAATATATCACATTGGTACAGCCTCAGCCCCAGACAGTTAATGCTGGGACCAGACCGGTGGGAAAATCAGCCATACTCTGTAGGAAATTTTCTCATTCAAACCCCTCCATCAGACTGTGACCAAAAAGCAAAAGAGCTGGGAAAAGCTCGGGTTTCCAATTATTCTCGTCAAAAGGGAGTGAAAAATTGGAACGGGATCGTTCTCCTCCTGTGCCACGGTTCTTATTGTGCTGTAATGATACAGCCTGGCCATCATCCACTCCCTCCTTCTCGCCTTGCAGCTCCCTCCCCGAACAAACGATACTTGGTTGCCGTTAATTGGGAGCAGCCAAAATAACTGAATCCCCCGGAGATGGGGGGGTGAGGACAGAATCTCAACGAGACGCCCTGCCAATGAATGTGGCTTTCAGCCGCTCCTACGCCCCCGTGAAGGGAAAAGAATAGGGGCTCTGTGAAAGTGAAACAGCCAGTGCTGACCTTGGGTTTCTGGGTTGGGGGTTTTTTTTGTTGTTTTTTTGTTGTTGTTTTTTAATTTCTTTCTCTCTTCTAACGTTAATTGCTCGTCGCTCTGTCCATCACATGATCGCCGGAAATTGCCAACTTGTTCTCACTCGTTAATGTCACAAGTTTGGTTTAAAATAAGCAGTCTACCCAGTTCCTGATTCAGCGCTCTTTATCTGAGTATCAGATGTGGTTCTTGTGATTTCAGGCTATTATTTTGAAAATCTCTGACCCTTCCTCGACCCATTAAAAACTGGCATTTTCCAGCTATGAAAGCCTGCCCTGGAAGAATCTCTCCTGTCTGCTGCTGTCAGGGGGATCTGCAGTGTCTAACCTCTCCCTAGCTCTGCTCAAAGGCGATGCTCGCTGCATACGCTGAGCTCTTGGGATGGGAGACCGTGGCAAAATCCTGGCGCTAGCACACACCATACAAGCCGGAGCCAGCCTGTGCCTGGTACAGAAGCTGCCTGTCTCTCATATCCTCGTCAGCATGCAAAGCAGGCAGGCCAGGGACGGTGGAAGGGGCAATGTGCCCCTCGCACTGGCATGCATCCGTACGCCCAGGCTTGATTGCCGTCTCCCTGCATGTCTTCTGGTTGCTTTTGCTCTGGCTGGGCAGGTTTCAGCGTATTGCTGACGTTCTGCAGGAGATGGGCGCTCCAGCCCTGCTCCCGTGCAGCTCACCTGCCCCGCCTGTGCCATATCTGAGCTGTATTTCAGTTCCTGATGTCTTGTGGTCCACGCTTGGTCTGTGTTCTCCAGCTTCAGCATGCCCTTTCTCCTTGTACCTTGCCACCGTGATCCCCCATGCTCCAACACCAGTGCCTAAATACCTTTTTGGAAGGTTTTCCAGCATCCTGCTGGAGTGAACTGGGATGAAGATTCAGCACTGAGCCCGCGGTAGTGGGCCCAAATCCTTGGACCACACTTAGTTAAAGGGAAGCTGGGAGGTGGTGAGCGTGGGTCCAAACCCTCTTGCTTGGGTTGTATCAGAGCAGATGCTGGGAGAGGTGTAAAACACATGGCGGGTTAACGGGCAGGGCAGAGGAGCTTAGGAGAGACAAAGCACTTCAGAGCCCATACACCTCTGCACAGGGCAAAACCTTTGAATAAGGCCTGGAGATCATCAGCTGGAGACAGCAGGCAGTGAAGGAGATGAACCTCATGAGGTTCAACAAGGCCAAGTGCAAGGTCTTGCACCTGCGTTGAGGCAACCCCCAGGATCAGTACAGGCTGGGGGATGAAGAGATGGAGAGCAGCCCTGCCGGGAGGGACTTGGGGGTACTGATGGATGAAAAGCTGGACATGAGCCGGCCATGGGTGCTGGCAGCCCAGAAAGCCAACTGTACCCCAGGCTGCATTCCCCACAGTGTGGGCAGCGGGGCAAGGGAGGGGATTCTGCCCCTCTGCTCTGCTTCAGTCAGCCCCCCCTGGAGCCCTGCGTCCAGCTCAGGGGTCCCCAGCCCAGGACAGACAGGGACCTGCTGGAGCGGGGCCAGAGGAGGCCACGGAGATGGTCCCAGGGCTGGAGCCCCTCTGCCATGGAGAGAGGCTGGGAGAGGTGGGGGTGTTCAGCCTGGAGCAGAGGAGGCTGCGGGGAGACCTGAGTGCGGCCTTTCAGTACCTGAAGGGGGCCCATAGGAAAGGTGGGGACAACCTTCTTAGCAGGGCCAGCTGTGACAGGACAAGGGGTAATGGTTTTAAACTAAAACAGGGTAGGTTTAGACTGGATCTAAGGAAGAAATTCTGTACAATGAGGGTGGTGAAACCCTGGCAGGGGTTGCCCAGAGAGGTGGTGGAGGCCCCATCCCTGGGAACATTCCAGGCCAGGTTGGACGGGGCTGTGAGCAACCTGATGTGGTTCAAGGTGTCCCTGCTCCCTGCAGGGGGGTTGGACTGGATGGCCTTCGAAGGTCCCTTCCCACCCAAAACATTCTATGATTCTATGCAGTCAGTGTGGGAGGGGAGCTCTTGCCTGTGCATTTAGACCAAGAAATCAAACACTATCTTTCTATAGACACACCCATAAAATCTCCCTGTCCTTCCCACCCCAACATGCTCAGCCTTCAGTCAAATTCTGGCCAGATCCATCCAAAGGAGATAGAGGGCAATAGAGGGTGAGTATTACAGTGCTGCATAGCCAGGGATGGTCGTCTCGCTTGGGCTTTGCCTTATCCTGAAGCTGAGGTCTAGAGTAAGTGGGATGAAGGAGCCTTTCTTTCTCCATTAGCTACAAGGAGCCAGAATAGCCTGGCTGTACATTAGAATGGGGAGAGGGGAGTTTTGCCCCTTTTTCACACCATCCCCTCACAGGAATGCCCCAGAGCCGACATTTGCTTTGCCTCCCTAAATTTTGGCATATATCCCCATAGGGATACCCAAGCTGCTGAATGAACTACGTGCCCCCATCACAGATCCAGACCCTGCAGACCCTTAGCAGAGAAACAAAGTCTTTGTGAACGTGCACAACATCAAACCCCCCCCCCCCCCCCCCCCCCCCCCAGTAAGGGTGCTATCTTCAGCCTCATGCTTCTGTAAAACTAAAATACCATTTGCGGGGACCATCTTTCCTTCTGCCTTTTGTGGCTAAGGCTAAAGCAGTCAATGGCAAACAAGGGGAAAAAAAAAACGGCCCTGAGAGGTGCTAAGGGAGAAAGCCTGGAAAGCACAGGGAGAGAGAGAATTGGCTGGAAAATGTAACTTAATTATGACAACTCCCATCTGCTAGAATACGGAAGCAACGTGAAAATATTTTGTCTGTTATCTGAGGTTTTGGGTTTCTAGAGGAAGTGGGACTTGCAGCCTGGTTCAGAGTCTGCTCTGACTTTGCTCTTTGTGCTGTCTTGCCCTGGGGCTGTCTGACAGGTCCCACCTCTCTGCTTTCACTCTCTCTCTGTGTTCAGCACCTTCCCATCTGTATCTCCAGCTTAGCATGGGTCTCCTATTTGCCCGTGCGAACTATTCCTCTGCTTCACCTCTGGCCGCAGCTGGTATCTGATGCAACAGAAGAAAAATAAGTTGTTTCCCACCCTCGGGCAAAATACTCATTTGCATTGACTTATTTTTGGCCATCTCCATGGACTGCAGCTCTGGTTGGGTGCATAGAAGCTTAGGAGGCAGGCACCACTCCCGCAAACGTGTATGTGTTGGCTGCACAGGGGTAACCACAGCCCTGCAGGGTCTGGTGGGGCTCCATCAGCATCAATTTCAGTTCAGGCATGGGCATCTGTGCGGTGAGTTGTCTTTTTCGTGTGGCATCAACACCAGCACGGAAGAGAAATATCTACAGTGGAAAGGAAACAGAGGGTATTGGGAGTGAATTCAGTGCTGTGAGGGAGTCTCCAGACATTAGGGATCCTGCTGTGCCATGGATCTGCATCTTTCCAGCCAGAGCTTAGCAACTCTGGGGGTTGCCAAGGAGCAGGGCAGGCAGAGGAGTGCCCAGCACTGGGGTTTGGCTGCTCCGAGCACCCAGGCACATCTTGTCTGTCAGCCCCTCAGCATGGCTCCGTGGATGCTCGATGCTACACCCAAACTTGCAGCCAGCTCTGATGCGGGGGCCCTCTCCATCACCTCCCAGTCCTGCTGCTTCTTACACATGGAGGGATGAGGGCTGCCGGTTTGGGACCGTGGACTTCTCCCCTTCTCCGTCTGCTGTACTCACTCCAGCAGCCCCCAGTGTGCAACCCACGTGCAAGTTGTGTGGCAGGGAAGCTGGGCTTGTTTGCAGCCTTCGCAGTTTGGTTGGGACCCTCTTCACTTAGGTGCAGAAAGGCAGGTTAACCCTTTGATGAGTACTTACACCCCAATTTTGTCCCCGAGCAGTGTGTTCTGGTGAAGGGGGTGAAAAATCCCCTCCACAAATCATCAGCTGCTTTTTTGACATCTAATTGCTTCTTGCACCCCCTTATCGGTAGCTCCTGGCTACTCCTAAACATGTTCCAAGCTGAGTGTCCAAGGACGTGGGGAAGACAGGCAGGCTTGTGACATTGCTGTGTCCATCTGACGTAGGCTGAACTGCAGGGACAGGGCTGTGCCATCCTTCTCCACGCTGAATTTAGGTCTGCTGAGTCAAGAAAAGCCCCTTTCCGGAACCTAAGAGCAGGGCCAGCATCTCAATAGTGCCATGGCTCATCCCACCCAGAAATGGCAGCACGTTCTTCTCCCCGATGCATCACCGTTAACATTTCTTCTTTCTCCCCTCCCTGCAGGGCACGAAGACGACATTCCCCAGAGCCGGGCTCGCAGCCGCCGCGCACAGCGACATGACAGCCATCCTGGAGCGGATCAGCACGCTGTCCCTCAGCGGGCAGCATCTCAGCCGTCTTCCCAGGCTGCTGGAGGATGGCTTCCCCAAGATGCCTTGCACGGTCAAAGAGTGTGAGGTGCCGCAGCTCTTCCGTGAGCCATACATCCACACCGGGTACCGTCCCACTGGCCAGGACTGGCGGTACTACTTCCTTAGCCTCTTCCAGAAGCACAATGAGGTGGTCAATGTGTGGACTCATCTCCTGGCAGCGCTGGCTGTGCTGCTGAGATTCAAGACGTTTGTGGAGGCTGAGCAGTTACCCGTGGACGCATGGTCCTTGCCTTTGCTCATCTTTGTCCTCTCCTCTGTCACCTACCTGACCTGCAGCCTCTTGGCCCACCTCCTGCAGTCCAAATCGGAGCTGTACCACTACACCTTCTACTTCGTGGACTACGTCGGTGTCAGCATCTACCAGTATGGTAGCGCCCTGGCCCATTTCTACTACAGCTCTGACCAAGCCTGGTACGACAAGTTCTGGCTTTTCTTCCTGCCAGCAGCTGCTTTCTGTGGCTGGCTGTCTTGTGCCGGCTGCTGCTACGCAAAATATCGGTACCGACGGCCTTACCCCATCATGAGGAAGATGTGCCAGGTGATCCCAGCCGGGCTGGCGTTCATCTTGGATATCAGTCCTGTCGCTCACCGGGTGGTTGTGTGTCACCTGGGAGGCTGTGAGGAAGATGCTGCTTGGTACCACACGTACCAGATACTGTTTTTCCTTATCAGCGCTTGTTTCTTCTCCTGCCCGGTCCCTGAGAAGTACTTCCCTGGCTCCTGTGATATCATCGGCCATGCCCACCAGATCTTCCACACCTTCCTGGCCATCTGCACCCTATCGCAGCTGGAGGCCATTTTATTGGATTACAAGAGCAGGCAGGAGATCTTCCTGAAGAGACACGGGCCTTTCTCCATCTATCTCTCCTGCATCTCTTTTTTTGGCCTGGTGGCTTGTAGTGCCATCACAGCTTACATCCTGCGATGCAGGATCAAGGCCAGCCTGGCTAAAAAGGACTCCTGAGAGTCATGAACATGATGGGCACGACATCACCAGGGTGGTGAAAAATCAAGAAAAGGGGCATAACATATTAGAGACATAACTGGCTTATTTGCCTAACACACTGTGACTAACCTGGACCCTGGGCTCAGGTGGAGGGCTGGAGACTTGATGCTGGATGCATTTTCACAGCAGAGACTGCCTTCTGCCATCCAGGGGGACATGGGGTGTTTTAAGCCAGAACAGGTCATTTAACCAAGGATGCTGGTTAGGCAGAGGTTTCTTGTTCATTCTGGCAAAGCTGTGGGGGACACCTTGCTGAATGTCAAGGGAGGGCAGCCTGAAGGCTGTGAGACTGTAGAAGGGTCTGCCAGGGCTCACAACGCAGCTGAGAACGCACCACAAGGACCACGGCTGGATGTGATGACCTCTCTGGGTTTTGCCATCTCTGCTATCTGTGGGAGACCTGTTACTTTCAAAGGCAGTAGCAAGGTTTCAGGAGGAGTCTAGGGTTCAGTTGCAAGGGCACGTGTGGCACAGTGGCTGGTATAATCCTTTTGCTGCTCCAGCTGGGATAAGCCAGGTTCTCTCTATGGTCGCCTTGTCAAGTATCTCAATGCCAGATTGCTGAGGTGGCTTTGGCAAAGCAGTTTTGGAGACTTAGGCCTGACCTGGGGTCCTTTAGGACAAACTGGGTCTGAACCTGAGCCCTGTGTCTGCCAGTGACTGGTGTGGGTCCAGCACAGGTGGAGATGTTAGGTCAGCTCAGTCTTCTATTTCTCTATGACTGCACCATCTGCAGTGGAGCTGCTCATCAAAACCAAGGACTCAGGCTGTTCCAAGGATTATTAACAAGAGATGGGATCTTTCTCGGCAGTTGGAATTTGACCTAAGGTAGTGGCTGTTTGGTAGCCTACCAGAGAGGTCTTTAAAGGCTCCTCACTTCCATTTTAAGTGCTTAGTTGCCTTTGAGGAGCTGGGCCTGGGTCAGGTTGGAGATGGTTTTGAACCTTCCTCAGTAGCAGTGGCAGAGGTCGAGCACCCCTGAGGCCATCAACGTTCAGGGCGCTGGCCCCAGGAGGGGAGATGCTTTTGATGCTGAGCATATCATTTTGGCTGCTTGTGTGATGGGTTCATGCATTCCTGCATCAGCTGACTCTGTATCATCTGTCTAGGGAGTCTGACTGACCTCCAACGCTGTCCACGCCGTGTGGAGTAACTTGGGTGTGACCTGTCTGATAGGAGAAAGGCTCTGGGCCTCCAACAGCCCTACTGTGGTCATGGCCAAAAGGGTATGAGAATAAAGTAGTCTTTGTTCCCCTCTTCATGGTGCTTTTCAGGACACCAAGCAGTCCTTGGTGGGCCTTGTGGGAAAGCTGACCTTGAAGCTGCAGGGTTGCTTTTCTCTGACCAATCTGAATCTGGCAGGTGTTTATCAGCACTAGATGAAGGTAGAACAGGAAAAGGCAAGAGTAGGGTGACAGCATTAGGGTCCTATGTGACTTTGGGACAGGTTTGTCCTTGAGACTTGGTGATTCCTGTGTGGAGTAGCAAAGATAGCAGTCAGGGACACGTAATGTCCATGGGTCAGTCCCGTCCAAGGTGTAGAAAGGGTTGGTTTACTGTGTCCCCCACTAGATGAGTCTCTTCTGAGCTTGCTTGGGGGGAAATACCAGACACGGAGCCACACTGTTGCACTGACGTTGGTAGCACTTGTGGGACAGGCTGCTCAGAGCCAAGGCAGAGACAGGGTCCCATGCAGCCTGGACACCTTCTGTTTGACCCACTGCTTGCTTTCCATAGTAAACCCTGGCACGGCTCCTCCCAGCTATACACTGTGCAAGAGCTGCAACCTCAAATGCTTTGACATCTGGCAAATTCCTAGGAGGTGTAAATCTTTGCTGAAAGCAAGGAAGCCATGGGATCTATTCCAGCCACAGATTTGTCTCACTGAATCCAAGGGCGGGCAAATGAATTGTGATTGCTGGTTCTGAGCAGGCAGAGTTTAGGGTTGGGGATATGGTTTGTGGTGACAAGCACTGATTTCTGCACTTGATCTGTTTTTTAACTATTGAGATGTGAGTGTATGTGTGTGCGTGCATGATTTATTACCCAGAAAAGCTTTGCCTTTGGCTTTTTCACCTGCAGAGCCTCCTAGTTGGGTCAAGATTAGCCTGAAGGAAACAGTGCTATGCTGCTGGAGGAGCAAGGTGGGCCAGACGACAGCGTCTCTGAAAACAGATCTATTAATAGGTGCTTTGCTGTGTCCTGTGTTTTGTGGACACATTTGAAGCTCATGACCCTATTGACAAATTAAATAGGGGGAGGGAAGTAAGCTTTGAGTACAGGAGAAGAAATTGTAGGAAAGCCTTCAGGAGGTCATCTAGTCCACCCGTTCCTGTCACTCTAGGCGTCCTGGTTTACATCCAGTCCAGCTTAGAAATTACTTTATTTCCCACCATGTATTTTGATGGTACAGCCATGCTGACCTAATAGTAAATTTGCCTCAGGGGAGTGGCAAGTGGGGATGGTCCCACTTACACCTCGTCATTCCCCTTCCCTTGCACAGAAGCTCATCTGACCACAGAGTGAGCCAGTGCCGGGAGATGGATTAGCAGAAAACCAATCCTACTGAAAAAATGTCAGGAATTATCTGCTGGTTTTAACTTTCAGCCATCTCACTTGGTCAACGCTGCTGCCTGCAGGCAAGGGCCGGAGCAGAGGCCAGCAGCAGTTCCTCCTTGCAATGGCAGCTGGTTGCTCAACTAGCTTAGCTGCACCGATGGACTGCTCCCTCTGTGGTCTCCGTGGCTTTGCTTGTGGGTCTCCTCCCAGCTTGGGGAAAGATGTCCAGTGGGAGCAGTGCATTTTCTCATAGCTTATTTTGCCTTGCTTTTGTGGTAGGTAGAACAGAATAAGCTACCGAGTGTGGATCTGGCTGGACAGTATCAGTGGGCTCCTGTGCAAGAAGGGGAGTAAGCCAGGCTGGTCCAGAGGTCCTTTCTGGGCTAACACTGAGAGGGAGTGGGCATCGCTGCTAATAGCAAACCCTGCTCTGCTGCTACCCAGAGTTATACTGGTACCAAAGGAAGGGATCACCCAGGTGTTTCCTTCTCTAAGGGTTTGAAAATAGATGACATGTCTTTTCTGAGGTATTTCTGGTCATATGTCTTCTCCTCCCTGGTCCAGCAGAAGTGAAACTTCCCCTTCTGGAGCAGTTGTGTGACAGTGGTGGTGTTTTTACATATTCTCTTGTTACCCCTCAGGTGAAGCCACTCACGTCCCTCTGTGGCCCTGCACTCAGACCTGGAGCTGACCTCCTGGTTACTATGATGGGTTGATTTAGCAGGGAATTGCAATACAGATCGCTGCTGCTGTGAGGATGCACCCTTGTGTCACAAGGGGCTCACCAACACTGGAGCTTCCTTCATCCCTGTCTCCGTCCTCCTCTTCCTCCAACCAGCTTATTTCTTTCCCTCATCCCCCAACTTCATCCTTGTGCCTTATGCACCCCACCTGGGCAGACTCCACATGCCGTGCAGTCTGCTGCACCTCAGCTGGGTCGGGACTGGAAAAGTGGCTGCCAATGCCCTCCTGAAAGCCCTGCCGTTGATCTAGGGGAGACCAGGGATGGGTCCTGCGAGAGGAAAAGTGCCGCTGTGATAAATGCTCTGCTTGTCTGAGAGCCTCTCAGGGCCTTCTCCTTGAGCTCATTGCGTGGAGCACACCACTTTCCATCCTGGCGTTCCTCTAAGGAGGCACGGCTTGGGAGGGGTGTACCAGTGGCAGGGTTTGGTGAAGAGCTGACCACCAAAGGTTGAGCACATCCAAGATCCTGAAGGGACTGAGGTTGCAACCCTCTCCCCCAGGAATCTCTAGTCCTAAGACAGTATTTTTGCAGATCTTGCAACCTGGATCTGTACAGGACAACTGAGAATTCATTCCAACGTGCCTTATGCTATTCCTTTTTGGGATTCATCCTGAAGGAGCCCAAGGCTCAGAGGCAGCCACTTTGCTGTGTGCCTGTCCATGGATGCTCTTAACAGCTGATACCCACTGACAGGATTTGCTTGGTGTACGGAGCAGAAGGGGAGGATGGAGAGAGGTGCCTTAAATTTGTATTTATGCCTAATGATTTATGTAACAAGGCAAGGACGGGTTCCTCATGTGCCTTGCAATTTACATCTTTTACTGACAAGATTATTTTTAAGCACTGTTTGTTACTAAACAGGAGTACAATAGAGCTTGTATTTTTTCCCTGGGAAACAGGGAAGGGCACGAGTGTTACATATTAACCATCCCCTTCCCAACTCCCATCTGCTGACTTTGTATTGTTGAAAACATTGACAATATTTTAAGCTTTGTACTGTACTGATCATTATTTAAAAACCTTAGTGAAAAAAAAAAACAACTGTAAAAGCAAAACGGTTGGTGTGGTGTGAAATTCCCAAATGCACAACTACAGAAGGTTATGAGTCATTAGGAAGAAAATTGATAATAATTATAGAGTGGGTATATTAGAGTGGATAATAATTATAACAATAATGAACAATAGGGTGTGGTTTTATCTGTGCATCTCAAAGCACTTTCCAGGTTTCCCAGTAACTATAGGCTTTTCATTCCCTTTTCACAAGGGAAGTGCAGAATGGCTGCACTGGCACTGATGGGAGGGATTTAAGTTCATCATCCACAGAAGTACTTGGGTGTCCTGTTTGCCTTAATTTCGATCAGAGGTGAGTATCTAGTGACTTGGTGGCCTGGCACCAAAGCAGTGCAGCATCAGCAGCCATGCTGTAAATACAAGTGCCCGTTCAAGCAAAACATTTCAGCGCATGCTTAAAATTAAGCCGAAGAGACACAGCCATTGATAGACGGAGGGATATATTAATCAGTTAGACGTGAGCCTACCTGAAATAAAGCTAGAGCTTCTGTTCTTCTTGCTGAAGATTCTGCTGTGCAGAATCACAGAACGGTTGAGCTTGGAAGGAACCTCTGGAGGTCATCTGGTCCAATCCCCCTGCTCAAGCAGGGCCACTGAGAGCTGGTTGCCCAGGACCACATCCAGATGGCTTTTGAATATCTCCAAGGATGGAGATGACGCAATTTCCCTGGGCAACCTGTGCCAGTGCTCTGTCACCCTCACAGTAAAAAAAGTTTTTCCTGATGTTCCAGGACCCTCCTGTGTTTCCATGTGTGTTCATGGCCTCTGGTCCTGGCATGGGACATCACTGAGAAGAGCCTGGCTCCGTCCTCTCTGCACCTTCCCTTCAGGTATTTATATACATTAATAAGATCCCCTGCCCTGAGCCTTCTGTTCTCCAGGCTGAACAGTCCCAGCTCTTTCAGCCTTTCATCATAGGCATTTTGGGATGCTCCAGTCCCTTCATTATCTCGGTGGTCCTTCGCTGGACTTTCTCCAGTATCTCCATGTCTGTTTTGGACTGGGGAGCCCAGGACTGGACGCAGTACTCCAGGTGTGGCCTCACGAGTGCTCAGTAGAGGGTAAGGATCACCCTCCTCGACCTGCTGGCAATACTCGGTCTAATGCAGCCCAGCATACCATTTGCCGCCTTTGCTGCGAGGGCATGTTGCTGGCTCACGTTCAGCCTGGCATCCAGGACACCCAGGTCTTTTTCTGCAAACCTTCTTTCCAACCAGGTGGCCCCCAGTCACCTCAGTGTCTGCTCATCTGGCCCATACATCGACAGCTTGTCTGTGAGGGTCTTATGGGGGGCAGCCTCAAAAGCCTTACTGAAGCCAAGGTAGACAATACCTATTGCTCTCCTCTCATCTGCCAAGCCAGTCATTTTATCACAGAAGGTTATCAAGCCATGCTGACTACTCCTGATGACTTTCTTGTCCTTCATGTGCCCGGAAATGGTTCCCATGATTATCTGCTTCATCACCATCCCAGGGGTCAAGGTGAGGCTGACCAGCCTGTAGTTCTGGGGGTCTTCCTTCTTGCCTTTTTTGAAGACAGGAGTGGCATTTGCTTTCTTCCCACCCTCAGGCACTTCCCCCAGTTACCATGATCATTCAGATCATTGTCAGTGGCCTTGCAGTGATATCAGCTCATTCCTTCAGCACGCGTGGGTACACCCCATGCTTAAATATTCCCTGACCTGATCCTCTTCCACCAAGGTACATCTTCCTTGCTCTAGCCTTTCCTCCTCTGCTCATCAACCTTGGCCATCACTCCATGGCAGGGCTGCTGGTAACTCTCTCTCCCCTGTCATCACTAGTTTAAACCCTCTTTACCAGGAGGATCACGTGCGATCATGTGCATACCCCATCCCCCAGGATATACACTCAGTGTGAATTTCAGTCTTCTAAAATATCTGCTCTTCTTCCTTCTATTATGACCACACTAATAATTCTAATTATTATTTCTTAATATAACATGCAGAACAAGGCTTTCATACTGCTGTGGTTTTACCCACCAGAGGGCGAGATGTCTTCATCTGTGTGGCTGCAGAGAGGCCTGCAGTGCCATGAAAGCAGAGCCTTCAGCGCTCGCTCTCCAGACAGGCTTAGGAAAAAATGCTCCCATTCAAGCAGGCATGCAGCCAACTCTGCAAAGAGATGCATTTCTGAGTGAGGGATCTGCTTTGTGAACGTCTCGCCCTCTGCGTAAGTGACAGGGATTTCACCAGACGAGTTAGGCCAAAGTTTTATGTTTCCATAAAGTAAAAAATGGAGAGGAATGGGAGAAAATACCAAAACAAAAAACCAGGACTGTTAACTTTTTAAACTAGAAACAAAAATAGAAACTTGCAGTATGCTGAGAAGAAACTGCTTGGTGATACTGTTTTAGGGAACATATTTACCACATGCCCATCATTATCCAATATCACACACACATCCTTGATGCATGAAAAGCCAGAGATGGATATTAGCAAAAGAGGGAACTGGCCTATCCAAAGCACACAAAGCCAAATGCAAAAAGTAAGAGAGCTTCGAAGTCAGAGGAACAAAACATTTTGTTTCGGTCATTTTGTGTCCCACCAGCCACAGAGGAGATGATGTGAGAGAAGGTTTTTACTTCAAGCATCAGATATCATCATCAGCAAGTTGCCGCAGAAGAGGTTCTTTTACCCAATGGCAACCTTTATGTGGTCTTACCCTTGCAACTCTCTGATAAGATGGGCTAAGAGGCAGCTGTAAGTGAGATGTTTCCTTCTTTGTTCTGTTAAGCAGCTGTTGAAGATGGTCTCTCCGGGACTAGGTCAGGGGAATAATGCTTCCCAAAGTTCCCTGCTGCTCCTGTTGACTTCAGAGAAAGAAGTGAAGCCTTAGCAGCCCTGGAAAAAAAGAAACAAACATGCCTGAAGTTTAAGGCATTAAGGTACCTGCTGTGTCTTAAATTCTGCAGCTGTTCCCAGTGATGGCTTATCCTTTACCCTGTAGTTCTTTGCTTTGTTCTGGCTGAAGGTAAAACCTACTCTTCAATCCAAAACAGTTCCTCTTGCTATGAAGTGAAAACAGCTAAACTCATTCCTTAGCAGTAGCCTTTCCTACACACCCGTATCAAATATTTGGCCCTTTGGGGCCAATAGATGGGCTGGAAGAAAGGAAAAAATCCCAGTTTGTATTACTTCATCAGGGTGTTTGTTGGTCAGTTGGACAAATGCTGGAGATGATGACAAAGCTGCGTAGGAAGTGGTGTGGGAGGGTAGTCCGAGTTACAAATCTATGAATATTGCACTAGACTTGTGGGTACATGGGTGGCAAATTTCAGCCTCCCGCCAAAAAGCCCGTGCTTCTGAGTGTTTTTTAAGAGACCCATTGGCAGTAGTCCTTGGGCCCCTCAGACTACAGATAGGGTGTATGGAAACACCATCCATCCTCCTTGCATGAGGATTCACCAGGTGGACTTTTTTTATTGCTGTGTATTACAGTAGCATACATACGCATAATAGCCCAGTCCTTCCTCTAAAATACATAAGCTTTAGACAGATAAAAGAGAGACAATCTTGATAAAGACTTCCTTTTCCCTTTCACGAATAGAGAGGAGGCTAAAGAGGCTTGTCTTAACACTGGCAAGTCAGACTTGCCTGTACAGAAGTTGATATCAAAGATGCTGCTGAATCCAGATGTTCTGAAGGCCACTTCAATTCCTTACTCCCCATTTCTCCACTCTCCTGCTTTATGGTCGCTATTCCTAAGAAAGAACCGGCTTTTGCTATGGCAAATCGTCCTTTCTTTGTTCCCATCTCCCTTGGAACACCCGGGAGAAATGTACTGGGACCACAGTGTTTTGTTCCTGTCCCTGCTCATATCCAGAGCCTAACATCCTACTTTGTGACCCGGGATAAATCCCCTGGCCTTAGTTCCACACTCGTGAGAAGAGCAGGATAGCAGCACTCCTGCCCCATTGCAAGCTGTGCCCCAGGGGCACTCCGACACACAGCCCTGTTAAAAAGTTGCTGTTGCTCTCCTAGAGGGTGATGACCCATGGCACACGGAGGCAAATGTCATTCTCTGAGGAAGGCCCTGGTTCTTGCTAAGTTCAGGAAGCCTGCTAAACAGTGCTCGGATATCGCAGCAGGAGAAACCAGAGAGAGCGCTTCGGTCCCAGCACCTGCATCTGAGTCAGCAGTCGCATTAGCAGCTTGCCGCCTTTCAGATCCAGCTCTTTCAGCCCTGCTTGGCCTTCAATCTATTATTTTCCTTTCTAAGCTCATCAGGCTCATTCTTTATCTCCCACCGGCTGGCTTTCTTCTCTCTCCCACACCATGCTTAGACACAGACCGTCTGGCTGCATTTCTCTCTGCTTGACTTCTGCTTACAAAAACTCTCGGATCCTGCTGCCTGCCCTTGAATCGCAGCCTGGCCTGTCTTGTGTACCGTTGATAAAGAGACCAAGGGACAGACGTACAAAAAACCTCTTCTCTCCACAGTGATTGACTTGGTGCTCTTTTATCTCTTACATTTGGGAGTGACTTTTGCACAACTTTTTCCTAGATGCACAAACACACACACACACACACACACCCCCGCTGCTTCTTTTTGCTGCGTCCTTCAGAATGAGGCAAAAAATTGTGTTTAAAAGAGAGGAATTATGTCAGTACCACATATGAAAGAACCCACTAATTCACAGCTAACATACCTACTCTATACATAATAAACCAGCACAATCACTTCTCCCGTTAAAATGTTCTGACTGCTCCAGGGTTTGGCCCTCCACGACTCCTCTCCCCGGGCAGGGCACAGGGCAGGGACAACTCCCAAAAGGCAGCCTGGATGCCATCCACCCCTTCTGGAAGCCAAGTGATTTTAATAGCACGGACATAGTCCAGCTGTGCCGAGGGGGTGCGGGCCTGGCAGGGGCCATCCTGAGTTTAAGCTGTGGGATGCTGAAAGGCCCCGGCTGGGCGTGAGGGGGAGGAGGAACATGGCGGCAGCCTGTGTTGGCGCGCTCAAATCCGTAAGAAAACAGGATTAACGCTTTCCACAGCCCCGGGACCCTTCCTTTTCCACACCGCGGGGACAAGGGCACCCCGGGCCCGCCCTCCCCGCCTGCCGGGGGCCGCCCGGCTGCTCCCGCCTCCGCCCCCGCCCCGCGGCCGGGACCGGCCCCCACCGGCCGCGCTCCCGCCCTCCCGTTGCCACGGCAACCCCTGCCTGCCGCTCACTGCGCAGGCGCGCAGCCCGCCCGGCTCAGTGCGCATGCGCCGCCCGGCACTGGGCGGGCCGGCGGTTGCCGTGGAGACGGCGTCGCCGGAGCCCCGGCCGCCATGAGCTCGGAGCCGCGGCCGGGCCTGCCCTTCCTCCCGGGCTGCGCCTTCAGGGACCCCACGGTGAGCGCAGCCGTCCGGCGGACCCCCGCCCCCAATCTCCCGGGACACCCCCAAGCCCGGTCTGGCCTGGCCGAGCAGGGCGCCCCCCCATGAAAGCACCCCCCGAAAACCAGGCCTCTACACCCCCCACCTGCTCCAGGGACTCGTCAGTGACCTGCACCCTGTCCGACTCCCCCGGGGTACCCCTGGTACCCTTAGAGCCTCCTCTAACTCCCCAGGAGACCTGGTACCCCTAAACTCACCTAATACTCCCCCATGGGACATGTTACCCCCCTGAACCCACCCTGAGGGAACCCCCTATTCCCTCAAGACCATCCTCTAATTCCCCTGATACCTCCCGAATTCACCTAATATCCCTGAGGGGACTTGGTGTCCTGTGAAACAATGTCCTGGGAACCTGGTATCTCTCAAACACGCCAGACACCCTTCAGGGGACCTGGTGCCCTGTGAAAAGGCCCCCAAGGGACCTGGTGCCCTGTAAACTCATTTGATGCTTCTCAGCAGACCTAATACCCACTGAGCTCTTCCCCAGGGGACAAATGTCTGCTGAACTCACTTCTGGAGGACCTGAACTTTCTGAACCCACCTGGTATCCCCTAACCCCACCCACAACAGACCTGGTACTCCCTAAGATCTCCCAATGTAATTGAAAGTCTCTTCCCAGGGGATCACCCTGAGCCCATCCTCCGGGGAACTTGGCGCTCTTAATCTTGTCCCCAGGGAACCTATCTGATAACCCCTGAAATTGCCCTGATAGCTTTGGAGAGGTAGGTTCCCCCAGCCTCATTTGAGACCCCAGAAGCTTTCTCTATAACTGCAGAATTACTACCTGCAAACTCACCCCAAGGAGATCCAGTACCCCTGAATCTACCCAAATTTCCCCTGCCAGTTCATGTGGTAGCTCAAGGGAAGGACTATCCCCATATTCACTTTGCAGTCAGGAAACCTGATTCCCTCAGGGAAACCCCTGTTCCTCTGAACCATCTAAGTTTTCCCAAAGGGATGCGTTCTGAAGCTGCCCTGAACCAGGACCCTTAAACACACCTGAGATCCCCTCAACTGACTTGGTATACCCAGAAGAAGCAACACTGTCCAAACCTCAAGCGAGCGGTCCTCCGCTAGGAATTAATCCTCAAAACCATGCCTACACACCTAGGGAAACAGGTCTGTCTGGGATTCATCCACCACCCTTAGAGGGACAGATATATCCTGAAGTCACCAGTCTCCTGGGCAACCAATATTCTCCTTGATACCCCCTCCTCCAAAGCTCTGATATTTCCACAAATGCTCTCCTGGTATTGGCTGGAGAACTGAATTCTTTATAGTCTATAGGGAGCTAATGGTCTGGAGCCTGAGAACCTGATAGTCTTCAAAGAACTGGCATCCCCCAACACAACTGATACCAGCCTCCAGGATCCTGCCAAGGAAGTGAGACCCTGTCAGCTGTTTCCAGGTTCCTTGGAAGAAGTACCACCATCCCCATTCTCTGTACTTGAATTGATACTTAAATGAGGAAGCAACCTCTCCTTTTCCCCATTCCCAATGGCCTATGTACTGAGGATCTGATAACACCAAATCCTTCCAATATCCTCTTGAGGAAGCAGTACCACAGATGAGAACTGATACTCCATGAGTTCCTTCCAGTACTGTTTCAGAGCAGTTGACAGCTCTGCCCTTCCTTCTTATTTTGAGTCTTGACACCATTGCTCAACTTCAACTGAATGCTACTAATGTCAGTTTGAGGAAACCGATACTCTGGCTGCTTCCCTCAGGAACAACACTCCCAGACTCTTTTAGGGAACAGATAGACCAGGGCATGCCTTACATTTCCATGGAGCTTAATATCCTTAAGAACAGGCTCTTCCATTTCCATAAAGCTCGGTATTCCGAGTGAAGCTCCTTCTTCCTCCTGCTCCCTCCCAATACATCCAAGTTGCACAGTCGAACCAGGCCCCAATATGCTCTGGTATTGCAGGATAAGGAATGTTGTCTACTTGCATGTGAACACTTGTCACGGGACATGCAACCAAAAGAAGAGACATACCTTGGGACAGTACTCCTTGTCCTTGATATTCCCATCGAAAACTGACACCTCCAGAACAAACACTTCCATGTCTTCCTGTTACATCCCCTAGATTGTGCTTCACAGAAGAGAGAACCTCTTACCAATCCAGTCTACCCTTTGGCAAATCTTCTCAAGTAGTGGTGAGCCCCGCTGCAGGTCAGCCCACTCTGCTCTTCCCATATCACTCACAAATTCTCTTTACTTCCTGGGACACAGACCTCATGTTTATTTGGTCTTCCAATGGAAATGATAATTCTCCCAAAGGAAGAAAGCTTCCCTTCCACCTTCTGCCACCACAATGCTCCTGATATTTCTAGAGGACACTACAGTATTTCCTAGGTATCCTTGTGATAGAAAGTTCTATAAATCTTGATTGCTCCTCAAATGGAGTGGGGAGGAACCTCTAAAGGGTTTTAACAACACTGAAGGGATCTAATGCTCCCTTAGGAAGATGTTGTCCTATGTTTCTTAGACCAGTGGTGGTATTGTCACTCATACCTGTTTGACAGATATGCTCTTGAAATGACGTGCTCTTGACAAGGGCTCTGTCACGATGGGCTTTGGTAAACCCAGTCCAGATCATTCTGCTTTTGTGGGAACCCAGTTTTCTCTGTTTTCCTAAATAGGACCCTCTCTTTTCTTTATTCTGCTTGTGTGTGTATTAGATTACCCAAGGATAAATTATCACTGTACCAGCCTTAGTGGTGCCTTCCAGCATAAACAGTCAAACTATTTTTAAGTCAGTGCTGACTGAGTTCTGCAACAGTAAGTGGAGTCATTTACTCATAACAAATATTCTTAATCATGCAGTAATAAAGGTTACCTCAGAATTGTTCTCAGATTAATAATATTATTTCCTCAATATCATTTATAACGTCTTGGAAATCTGCAATGCAAATTTCTGCCCCTAGCAAAATGTTATTTCCTCTATCAGTAAAATCCTGCTGGCTTTAGTCATGTGAATGCTTCTACTGACTTCAGCAGTGCTGTTGTGTGTAAGAAACACCCACGGGACTTAGCAGAGCAGATCGTTATTTTAGAGTAACTTGAAGTATTGCTAACGTTTTAAGGAGATCTGGACTCCAGAAATGGCTTTGCATGGTTCCTCAGGATGAGCCCTAGCGAGTGCTATCAACTCCCTTTGCCTCAATTTTCCAGTCTATAAAATGGGCATCACGATTCTTGTTTTCCAAGTGAAGTGAGTGCTGAGAAGGGCTGAAGAAAAGCTCTGTGTTCAAATAAGATTGTATTGTTATTGCTTAGTGCTCACATGACAGAGGAACAGAGACGCTGGGAGGGGAACAGCATTTGCATGAAGTGTTACAGACTTGGCAAAAAGACGGACTTAATTCAGTGTAATTTCTTCAGATATGGACTGGCAGCAACTGAGATTAGGAGTTTCTATTCTGGGTTTTCCCTTTTAAATTTGCATTAGTCACCTGATACTGTGAGATGTTATCTGGCACCCATGCTCACCTGGGAGAGCCTATCGACTTGGGAGTCTTATGAATTTATGAGGTGTTTTCTTTAGGCAGCTGTGGGCCCTTAGAAGCCTGTGCACTTCTGACAAACATTGATATTGCCCAATTTAAAGACAAACTTCCTGGCTTTCCTTGAATATTTTTCCCACAGCTTTCCTTGGTATTTATTTAACAGAAGGAGATGGCAGTTCTGTGGCAGGGCTGATGTTTATAAGACATTCTGTTAACGTGTCTTCAGTAAGATCTCTTGTTTTCACCTGAACCTGTTTTCCTAAATGCTCTGCCCACAGCATTGCAAGATCTGACGTACCAGTTTAAAGAGAAAACAGGCAATTATGTGAAATTCAAGCGGGGCCTTGAAGGTATAAATAAGATTAGAGGCTTAACCGTGAGGGAGGGGGTGGAGAAGAAGTGGTTCACATGCCTGAGGTTGGACTGATTGCAAGTCTGGGTCTGGAAAAGGAGCTCAAGTTTGTTCCTTCAGCGCTAGAAATGCGTACAACTCTGTTTTACTTGGCAAAAGTCAAGGTAAAGTCAGGGATTTTATTATCAGGGACTCACAATTTCTCCTGCTTTCTCTGGAGCATTAAGAGTTGAAAGCCCAGTGGGACCAGCCAGGCATGTGTTATTTCAAATGCTTTCAGGATTGCAGGTGAGGTACCAGGCATGGTGGGACTGTACAGCGAGTTGAGTAGCGTGGTCTCACTCAAGTCTGATCCTAATCTTCAGTAGTAAAGAGCAGGACTGGGCTGACAGAGATCAGGTCCTATTCACAGCTCTGATGTTCGCTTGTTGTGTGTCCTTAAGCAAAGCTGGGACCTTCCTGTGCCATCTGGATAATTATTTAGACAAATGGCTCAGTAGCTGGTGTGAGGCAGATAGCAAAGACAGATGAAAGGCTCCAAGAAGCTCAAAAAGAAGATTAAACCAACAAAGCAAAAAATAACAGGTGACTCCTATAGCCAACATCATGCAGTGCTCACAAAGACAGAATTCTTCTTGTCTTACCAGGCTTCTCATTAATCTGCTATAGGGTCTTACAGTGTGCTTGTGGTTATTTAATGTGTGACCCTTGCATGGACCGTGGCGAGAGGTGGTGAAACAGGTAATGTGCTTTGGTTCGTTTCATAATTGCGGTTCCATCAGCGTGACACACCTTGATTTAGCCCAGCGAAGAAAATCCTGTGAATATCATCCCCAGGAGAGGGCTAACAAAATAACTAGCCATGGAAAACACAGAGGATGCAGAAGGTGTAATAGTCAAGGGAACACCATAAGGCAATAACATGTCCCATGGTACACAGAGCAGGGAACAAAGAATTTGTGAGAGAAACACTAGGGCAGATAAGGTGCTGTCACCCCATTCTAGGCACTGAGGATGGTGGCAATAGGGAAATTAAGTGATTTAAGCTCTTGGGGAGTCTGTGCCAGTGCTAGGATTTGAGTTCACTCTGTCGCTTTGTTCCTCCAGCCACTTACTCTTTTTTCAGCCTTCTTGATCTAAGTGTAAAATCTGATTGTAAATAACCGCTGCAGTAGGTTATACAATGCTGGGGAAGCATTCCAGATATTACACTGTCTTGCTATTTTTCTGTGCTTTCAGTAGCCATATCTACTAAGTGCGTGTGGTATTTTAACAGCTGGATTTCCTTCCACAGAAAACATCTTTTCATCGGTCCCAGACACTGGGCTACAAAAATGGATTTGCCTTTTCTCGGCTGCCAACGGTGGGGATCGGAGGGGAGCGACTGTATGTGAATCAGCTTTCTCAAGCTGAATTAGACGAATTATCCAACGTGAGACCCACGCTGACCTATGGGCAAGCCAAGCAGGCTCTGCCTTCAGGCTTCATTCCAGCACACGTGGCTTTTGACAAAAAGGTATAAAGAAGCTTATTCCAGGAATATCTCTGGCCAAGTTCGGAGACGTAAACAGTCAGCTCCAGGGTTCATGGGACAGTGTACAGCAGTTTTCAGATGCCATAGCCCTTAGTCAGAGACAGCTGAACCTCAGACTGAAAGAGGCTTTCTTTGCTTGGGAGGAGGATTATAATACGTAAATGATGTCAGACACAAGTTACGCTACAGCATTTCCAGCAGGCATCGGAAAAGAAGTTTGATTAACTCTGAAAAGCCTCAGTTTATAACCGTTGCCCTGTAAACCACAGCCTGGCCTTCTGTGTTTCCAAAACTGTATTGAGATTGTAGCTGAGATCAAACTGTAGAAGACAGTCTGCAGTGGGGACCCTGTTAGACTGTTTAACTTTGGCCTATCTATTTATGCTTGTTTGTCACCACAGCGTGTTACAGCCTGTACCAGTCCATTAGTACTTCCTGCGTTATATCTGGGCGATGGTATCAGGCTAGGAGGTGGCTGTGTGTCTGCTTGGAGCCGTCCTGAGCTGACCCTTGATTTTAAATGTGCCAGTGGCGCAGACCACAAGCCGGCGAGCGCAGCCGCAGCCACGGACAGAGCAGCCGCTGCAGAGTGTGCAAAGCTCCGCAGAGCTGAGCGTGTGCAGGGGTTTGCACGCTGGAAAGGCAGTCTGCAGCCAACCAGCCCATCTGTGAGACAGTCTGGGGAACAGATGTGCTGTGTTAATTACTGAGGCTGTTCCTTCAGAGTAATGTAGATGTTGCTGTTTCATCTGTCAAGACACTTTTTTGCCCCTTCAGTCAAGCCAGAGTAGCAGCAGGGGCCCCAGTGCTGCTGGGGGAAGTCACGGTCCTGTTTGAAGCACTTTTGCTGGCTAGTACAAACTTGCTGGCTTTATCATCACTTAATTACCTAAGCCTGTGGGCTGATGTAGGCTGGGTATGGAAGGCCTGATTGGTCTGCAAAGCTGACAATACTAAAGAAAGTCATGTATATCAGAAAACGAGATTACTGGCAGTAACCAAGCACCTGGCAGTAGGTGGAATAGCGGGTGATCAACGAGGAGTAGGGAAAAGGCTGTATTTTCTACACCTGTCTCAAGCGTGCCAAATTTGTAAAAGGCAGGTCTTGATAAAAGCCTTCACGATGCCTCTGCCATCACTCACAGATTAGGCTACAGTAGGCTTTGATGATTTTATAGACTACAATTCAGTAAATTTGCACTGCCAAAGCACATTACAAATAAATGATTTGCCTTAATAGACTAATCATATTGTTCAAATTGTTTGTCTCTTTCTCTCTTCGGGCTGTGGCCCCTTTGGCAGATTTTGAAGTTTGATGCCTATTTCCAGGAAGATGTTCCTCTCTCTGCAGAAGAGCATTACCGGATCCGCCAAGTGGGTATCTATTACTATCTGGAAGATGACAGCATGTCCGTCATAGAACCTGTCGTGAAGAACTCTGGTATTCTTCAAGGCAAACTTATCAGACGTCACCGGGTGCCCAAGAATGACCATGGGGATCATTACCACTGGAAAGATCTGAATCGGGGCATGAACATCACCATGTATGGCCGGACGTACCGCATAGTTGACTGTGACCCATTCACACAGGTGTGTTGCTTGTACCAAGAACACTGACACAGAGAATCCCAGGAATTACAGGTAGCCAGACCTGTTAAGAGTCCGGTAGTCTGCACCTGTAGCTTTCAGAATAAGGTTGCTTGCAATCTTTCATTTTGCTTTTTGTGAAGACTTCTTTCAGGTCAATGGGGAGCTCAAGGTTTAATGCTTGGTATTAACTGCTCAGTATTTTTGCCCTAGGGCTGCTGGGAGTCCATCTTTTGACCTCAGGACTTTTTACAATGCAAATTCTAAGTTCATTACTGTACATACAACAGTTTAACTGCTTAGAATCCAGATGAAACATTGTGCATACGTGAGAGGGAAATTACTGATCCTAACTCTTTTCTGACTTAATACTCTTAAGAATAGGGGAAGTGAATGCAGTCAGTAACTCCGCACACTACAGCCAAGCCAGAAGAGCAGTCATGATCCGTGGGTTGAGAATCATGGCATGAACTGACCTTTCTAAGAGAGCTTACTCATTGCCTGCTTTTCTATTTCTGGCTATTTCTGTACCAGTAAATGAAATAATAACAATCTGATAACAAATAACAACAAATACCAGTATAATAGTATCCTGTTAGATTGTCCCCAGTATAATCTCAGCCCTGGTCAACTACTATTCTTCCAAGCAATTCCCAGGAGCAGTCTGGGAGTTAGAATCCTCCAGGGACCATTCCCAATAGGCAAGTTACATGCAGCCAACCTGTCCTGGAGGCTGAGAGAGTTTAGATGCAGGCCGTTCCTTGCCAGTTGGCCTCAGCACCCAGGAATGTTCCCAAGCATGTATAATATACTGGTATGTATGTGGCTGTTGGGAACATGTGGGGCCAGCTCTGCTGGAGCTGGATGACTGTTAAAGTCAGTTCACATCAGATGAAGAGCTGGTTCTCATGTAAATGTTGGTTGGTTGATGGCGAGCATGAAATGAACTACATGGGTCTACATCTCAAGGCCACTGGTCTATTTATCATTAACTGGCATCTTCCAGACCAGAAAATAGTGAGTCTGAAAGTGTGAACCTGCTTTGTGAGTCTTCAGGGTGATCTCACATGCCTGTTGGAGATGTTTGCATAGGTGCTTCCTGGAATGAATGTTTTCATGGGCCACTTCCCAAGGCCAAAAAGGGAAGAAGTCCATTGACTTCAGAGGTTGTTTTGGGTGACTGATGTGAGTACACATGTAATACCCTAGAGTTTGCTGATGCAAAAAATCTGTTTATAAGCAAACAGATTGTCCTCTTTCTGTGGCAAAAGTATTTCTGCTGAAAGATGGACTGAAGCTGCCACTCTGGTACATATCCTTGTGGCCCAAAAGCCCCTGGTGGACCTAGTGTGGGTAACACTAGCTTCCACTGTCTGACACATTGGGGAGCCCTAGGTCTCTTGCAAATTCCGACTAACTACATCCATGGTTATGTACTAATTCAATTTTTTTCATTTACATAAAAGAGACCAACTGACAGTTATCCTTCATTTAAAACCCTGAGGCCAAGGACAATTGTGCTCAAGTAAAATCTGAGTTAGGATGCTGAGGACAGGACTGCCCTGAGTAATTAAAGGGCAAGCAAAGGCAAGAAGCAACTTAAACAGAAACTTGATTGTATTTGCTATTGCAGTAGAACTAATACTCCTGCAGCCTGGTGGTCTGTGAGGAATGAACTTGTAGTGTTCTGAGAGCACTCATCTCAGCCCATCTGTAATCGCTCGTTACCTCTTACCCTCAGAACTCACGGCAGCATTAATACCTTAGATGACCTTCCTAGGTGTTCCTGGAGAGCCAAGGAATCGAACTGAACCCTCCAGAGAAAATGGTTTTTGATCCTTACACGGAACTGCGTCGGATGCCTATGCACAAGTACATCACACCATCAGATTTCGACCAACTCAAACAGTTTCTGACTTACGACAAGCAGGTGAGAGAGCTGGTGGTGATTACCCACTTTACAGAATATATGTGTTATTGAAACCTGTGTTTTATGAGTGTCTACAGCCTTACTCATTCTAAAAAATCTCAGTCTGCTGAACAGACTCCAGGTTTGCTTCTTTCTTGGCTTTAGTAAGAAACAAAGTCTTTTATCTTTTTACTGGGCTTTGTGCATTGTGAACAGCTTCTCTTTGGACTGCAGAGCCTATGCTCTAGATCCTCCATCTCTCTCTTGCTTTCTGTTGGGGTGAGATAAGCCACCTGCCTCAGGAAGTTAGCAGAAAGGACCAGATACGGCTCCTGTCTTCTCCCAAAACATTGATGCCAGGTGCCAGAGTGGATAATTTCAGACAAACCCAAATGCCGATTGCTCTGACTGAATTCTCCCTGTGCACACGGTTGACTAACACTCTCCTCCCTGCTCCTCTGGATCTTCTTTACATCTAGCAACAATGTAAGAAACCCTATAGACTATATCTACACTACATAAAACAGGGCCAGGGCACAACCTGAGTTCTGCATATTGTCCCTGGCTAGCTATCAAACAAACAGTTCCTGGCCATCAGCTAGGTGTTAGTTAGCACGGGCCAGGATTATATCCTGTTGCCATTTTGGATATGGTCACCCTGTTTTGAAGGGAGCAGATAGTTTTGCCGTGTGGGTATAAGCAGGGCCATGCCTGCCGTTTTACTACCAGTTTAGCCTTAGTGGCTCAAGTCTACACTGGGCCAACTCTGCCTGCAGTGGCTATTGGGCTGTACCTTGGGGAACCCTTGAGCATTGCAGTGTGAAGAGTTTGACTTCTGTGGCATTAAAAGTTGATACTTCCACTAGGCAGAAATCAGATGGGGTCTGCATTGACTGCAGCCTCCTCAGGACTGCCAAGTGCATTCCTCTCTGTCTTCCTCAGCATGAGAGTAGTAAAGAATTGGCCATGAAACCTCTAAGAGGTTTAAGAGTCAAAACAAGATTCTGTCTTGCTATATTAAGTTTCATTATAAAAATCACTTCCCTTAAGACTACTTGCCTACTCATTCCCAGGCAATTATTTTCCGCTGCTTTTTAATCACTTCCTCCCCATTTTTCCTCACACTTCCTAAACTAAATTTCTTGTCTTAGCATAAACTGTTTTCTCTCACTTGCTACTGTCAAGGTAAGCCAGGCCTGTCCAGCACTCCAGGCCCCTGCTGCCCTTCCCACTGCTGCCTCAGCAGCCCATTCACCCCAGTACCCACTATACAAGGGCTTGCTTCTTCTGTACCTGGCAGAGAAGATTGGTGAGATGCAACTCAACCCATTTCAAACCTCTTCATTTGGACAAAGCATTAGTAATTCTAACCCATGTTTGTTCTCTCTGCCTCTTTTTTTCTCCACCCCAGGTCCTTCGCTTCTATGCCATGTGGGATGACACCAACAGCATGTTTGGTGAGAATCGGCCTTACGTCATCCATTACTACCTGGCAGATGACACAGTGGAGGTTCGGGAAGTCTACAAGCAAAACGATGGTAGAGACCCATTCCCAATACTGATAAAACGCCAACGCTTGCCCAAAACCTTTGTGGACAAGAAAAGTAAGTTTAGATTGGCCAGCACATCTGTCTGTGCTAAAGTGCCTTGGTGGGTAGACACATATGTGGTGGCTGTGTCAGAAGTACACAGAGTCTGGAGAATTTTTTCTGAGAACGCTCCAAGTGTCATCGGGTTTTGGCCAAAGAAAAGTTCTTTAAATGATCACTAAATTCTTTATCTTTTGGGGAACAGTAGCAGGACAGCAGTACCAACAGCTCCCTGGAGCTATTTATACAGCTTGCTTTTGTATCCCTTTTTACTAGGAAATGTTAACATCTACCTGATTGATTTATTTTTTCTTTTTGCTCCCTTGTCCTTAGAGACTTTTCCAAGCTGCGTGCTGGAGATCTCTGATCAGGAGGTACTTGAGTGGTACACAGCTAAAGATTTTGCTGTCGGCAAATCTACCACCCTCCTTGGACGCAGCTTCTTCATCTATGATTGCGATGAGTTCACACGGAACTTCTATCGTGACAAATTTGGCATCACAGACTTCCAGCCAGTGGAAATAAAGCAGAAACCACGTGAGGAAGTTCCACAGGTATTGCAAACAATTTCTCGAAGGGAAGGAAGGAAGCAGTGGGTATAAGCTCTTATAGTAAAGTATAGGTTGAGCTTAGTAAGAACCTATAATAAACAAGTTCAGCTTAAAGCAAAGAGCAAGTTACTTGAAAAAGACAAGGCAAGAATGGTCATAACTGATATAAAAATGAAAGTCCTCTGAAACTGTTGATTTCTAATACTGTAAAGGACAAAGCACTTGCTAATAGTGATAGGAAGAGCTCTGGTTACGTCTATCCAAGAAAATTAAACAGTGTCAGAGTTTGGTTTTGGCTGGGAAGCCAACTGGCACAGTATGGCTGCACTCATACTAGTAAACTCTCCCTCACCCTCCAAAACAGGGTTGCTAAGTCCAAACTGCCTAATGAGAATGGCACCCACACAGCCCTTGTTACCTCCCAAACTGAGCCTAGGGATGGTTTGGAGTGCTAGCTCCACAAACAGGATGGGGATTGGGTTAGAAGTGTAACCATATAGATGGTTGAGTTTCTGTGCACAGGAAGGTTTAGTTGTTGGTATAGCCATAGTCTCCTTATTCAGAGAAATTACCTGGCTTCCTGATTTTCAGATTTTCTTAGTTCTCTTAAATATTTTCTACAAGTAAGGGGTTCAACGCATGGCCAGGCTAGTAGCATCTCTACTGGGCAAGATGTCACAGCTATTGCAACCTGTTGACAGAAGATTTCTTTCCAAACAGATGGTTTCTGATAAGCTGTCATGCAAACATTGTCTTGTTCTTAGTTTCAGCTGTTTATGCTTGATATCTCCTCTGGTTGCAGGTAGTTCCTCCCTATAATGGTTTCGGCATCCTTGAAGATTCTCTTCAGAACTGCTTTTCTCTGTTTCCAAAGCCTCCTCGGAAAGATGTAATCAAGATGCTAGAGAATGACCACAAGGTGCTACGATACCAGGCGGCCCTGGTAGGTGCTTTCCTTGGTGGTATAGTGCCAGCTTATGTTGTAGAGTCAGAAGGATGGAAGGAACAGCCTGCTCAGACAAGGCTGTTAGCAAATTCTCCTCTGTGCTGGTGGGAAAAGAGAGTTCCCCAAGCCAACAAGAGGTTTCCCTCAGGGAATGCCGTTGGGTTATTGTGTACTTGCTGTGACAATTAGTAGCATGCAAAGGTAGAAAAAAACCAAGGCCAGAAACTACAAAACAGACATGCTACAAAACCACAGCCATTTATGGAAAAACTCCCACTGACATCAGCATGTGACAGATGGCCCTAACTGACACAGCATTGCGACTGGGCACTCTGCCTCTGCCTGCCTTCAGCCTCTGCCACGAGCAGGAGCTTGCTGTCTCCCTGCTGTTGGCTCCAGGCTGGTCCTGGCCACAGCTAGGAGCTGTGTTAGCAGAGCAGCCGAGCGCCAGCGCAGAAGCCAGGGAATCCACTGGGACGGTGCTTTCCACCCACGACAGCGGCATTCAGGCCCTGGCCTTTGTGCCAGCTTTACAGTTGGTTTATGCAAGGAGCCTCTGGCATGTCCAGCAGCAGCAATGGCATTTCCTGTGCTGCCTGGTGCCTGCCCTTTCCAAACACTCAGGGTGAATAAGGGCTGATTTCTTTTCCCTATTGTGCAGGAGTTCCTAAAGGTCACAGCTGACGAGTTCAGATCCACTTAATTTTAAGCTAAGCAAGTGAACCTACTGGTGTGTCAGGGGAGTGTCTTCCTGTGACTAAGAGCTGGAAGCAGCACCAACCTCTCTCAGGCCCTCATTATAATGAAAAATATAACTTTAATACTGAATTTTACAGCCAGGCTCTCTGTGGCGAATCATTCCATATAGGATATTCCTTTCTCTTGGATTACTCAGTCTGTGGAAACAATGAATATACTTGGTCATTGCAGCCCAGGTTCTGCATCTGTTAGCTTGACTAGAGCAAGTAACCTTTGAAATTCAGATTCTTAATGCTGTCTAGGGCTTTGTTACACTATGTCAGCATATTTGTAGCTTTTGGCCTACACCAAGCACTTTGTTTAGTCAGCTATAAAAAAAAAGCTATGAACTCTGCGTCCTTATGAGTGGGTTACTAGGTACTCCTAAGCACCCCAGGAAAAAAAAACCTGGTTCAAATGTTCTTTTCCAAAGCCACTACCTTTCCTCTAGGAATCACCAAACCCTGAGGACAGAAAGCGTCGTTTCATCCTCTCTTATTTCCTCTCCGATGACATGATCAGCATCTATGAGCCCCCAATCCGTAACTCTGGCATCATTGGTGGCAAATACTTAGGCAAGACCAAAGTCGCCAAACCAGGCTCTACTACAGAGAATGTCACGTACTATGAGCCCTCTGACCTCACCATCGGTTCTACGATTGAAGGTAAAATCCAGACTGCATTGATAATACTCTCTGAGCTTTGGTCTTCAGTGCCTGCTCCGATACGTCATTTATTGCGTGGACAGTGCATATACCTTCCTTCTCTTGAAAGCTCTGTTCCTTCTGGCTCTCATCGTATTTGAGTTTCCAGATCAGCAGCTGGTATACATTGATAGGACTCTGTTACTGTCAGTTTTGGACCTGTGACATAATTAGGAAAAGAGCCACATTCTCCATAATTACGTGTTCGGTTTACATCTTGGGACCTGCTGGGATTCACAGGGTTAAAGGTATGCCAGATGACACCCAGTAGCAAAGGCCTATCCTATAAGGAAAATTTATGCTGTAAGGAAAATAAATGTAATGCTGCAATATTAGAAACACACCACTGCTAATGGGGGGAGTCATTGTGGGCCCAAGCATGGGGCCTTTGCTCTCAGCAGCTGCTTTTCTTGCAGCGAAACTCCCTTTGAGTCAGTGAAACTATTCTCCCTTCAAGGACTGGAACAAATAGCAGAGCTCACTCGAACCTGAGCCCAGCCACAAGAGCCACAAGCCCATGCTCTCTCCTGGATGATGAAGTGGCTTACCCATGCTGAAAGGCAAGTAACACCGCTTTCTTTAATGCCTCTTCCCCAGTGTTTGGCCACAGGTTTGTTATCACCGACGCTGATGAATATGTGCTTAATTATATGGAGAGCAACGCAGCGAGTTTCCCTGCGGCAGCGCTGCAGTCCCTGAGGGATCATTTTCACCCACGGCAGGTGGTAAAGGAGACTGCCAACAGGTAGGCTTCAAAGGATGGCGTTGTGGGACTAAATAAGACTCAGGGTTGAGAGCTAAGGGTGTTTCCAGCAGCCTCCATGGGTTCCAGCCTGCTGTCTAATGGCTGCTTGGTTGATTATTCAGCTCCAAGAGCCTATGTCTAGACACATACAGAGGGGCTCAAGTGTGTACAATATAATGTTGCAGGCTCCTGTTGACCCAAAAACCTTGCGGGACAGCTTTGGCTCAGCAGCAGAGATACTTTCAGCTAAATGGACCCAAGTCACCTTTTCCCAAAAGACAGAAGTTAACTGTAACAGATGCTGCTAGCAGCACGTGCATGAGCTACTAGATGGTTGCAGGCTCAACAGAGAGTTGGTGGAGTCTTTTTTTTGTTGGCGCTGGCTGTGCTTATCGGCCCATCAGAGCCTAGACCACATCCTCTTTTTTAGCTGTCTGGATCCATTCTGGGTGACCCAGTAACAACCCTATTACCTCACAACACACTTTGGAGTCAGCTAGTATCATGGTAGTTCAGGGGCTCTGGTTGAAACTAGAATTGCATACAGTTCCTGGGACTGTATGGAGCACACAAGGAAACGCTCCTTGTCCCAGAGCACTTGCAGACAAAGGGGGATGCATGAGGGAAATGTCCTGCAAAGCCAAAATAGTTTACCTAGTGCTCCAAGATCAAGACTGAGCTTCATCCAAGTCCAAGCTGAGATGAGCTCACCATAAAAACTGAGAACTCCAGAAGTCTGCTGTGTATTCAGAAACACAGTCTGATCAGCCATGGTGGGCATCCAGCACACAAGTGTCACAGTAAGGCTGCCAGAAGTGGCTTTTACACAAAGTCCTGTTCTTTCTTTCTTCTACAGTGACATCCCCATGCATGGGACCAGCAAGCAGGAACTGGATGAATTAATTGGGCAGGTTCAGGAAGAGCTGAAGCTCCATAAGTACTTGAACAACAAGAACATTCGGGAGACGTTTCTTCAATGTGACAAGGGTGGTTCTGGCGTCCTGGACAAAGCAGAATTTTTATCCCTTTGCAACAGCTTGAGTGTGCCGACCAACACCATTCTTCTTAACAAGGTCAGAAAGGAGGGGTGCTGTGCATGTTGAATTCCCCTACTGTAGCTCTTCTACAAACCAACCCTAGCCAGGAGAGACCAACAGCTGCTCTACCCTGCAAAGGGGAACAGCTTCAAGAAAAGGGCAAGAGAGTCCCAATTCAGAAGGGCCTCTGAGCTGTTGGACTGAGCTTATCTCTTAAAGGAGGAGACAATAATTGCTGTCCTCTAAGTAAAGGGAAGAAATGTTACCCAGGTTGCCCCCCCAAATGAGCAGCCTAGTGTTTGGCTTCACTGTTAAGTGAGGCCTGAAAATGCCTGCTGGCTCAGGTCTCAGAGATGAGCAGAAGAGGTTGTATGTCATGATAAGAGGTCAGGCAGAGCCACAGAGTAGCTGTCGTGACTTAAGCACACCTGGGCTTGCGTACAGAGGTGCTTAGAGAAGGAGCCTTAGGAAAGCTTAGACGCATTTTGGATTTAACAGCAAAACTGAATTGAAGATTTAAGAACTAAGTATTGTACCAAAAAAAAAAAAAAAGGAATTAGAATCATAACCACTTGGTTAACACAACTAAAACATGGGCTTGCTGGGCACTATGAGCAACAGCACGTGGAGATGGCAGTCTGCATAGCAGGAAATGTGAGGGGAAATGGAAGGGAAAAATTCATGCAGTGGGGATGGAGGATCCTTTCAGGAATATGACTGGCAAGGATGCTTTCTCAGCATAATGTGATACGCAGTAGATTAGTGGCCAATAAAGGCAGACTCAGAGTTTAAAGAAACCTAGAAACCAGAGGGAGTATTTTCCTTCCGCCCCCAAAAAAATCATTTTCTAAACCAGCCAACTGTGAGCATCACAGCCATGGTTAGAAAGGGGCACAGGCAGGATATTTATGTCTCTGCCTGTGCACTCAATCTGCCTTTGACCAGCACCCAGGGCTTTGCTTTACTGGAGTTCATCAGAGACCACTCTGCCCTGAGGAACTCACAATGTGGTGACAGTCCTTCCTGCTTCCACGCCGAGAATGGGAGATGAAGCGTCATGCCCAAGAGCACGTGGGGAACCTGTGACAATTGCAGCTAAACTCCCATGTTTGAATCCCCATCTGGGACCTATACACCAAAAGCACCCTTCCTCTCTCTTGAAACCTTAAGAAGAGCATGCCCAGAGCCCTCGGAAGGGCAGCAGTCCTATAAATTAAACATATGGTAGATAGATAACTACTGTCTGGATTGGAGAGGAGCACAGCTGTCAGACACACAAGAGCAACCTTAGTAAATCTGTCGCCAGGCGACAAGGGGAAGAAGAATCCTTTCAAGGAACTGTGATATTAGACCTTTTCCATCTCTCTAGGTGTCTGAAGGAGATTAGTTATGCAATTAAAGAAACAAAAGCCCTCTTTCTTCCCCTTAAGCACACAAAGGCTACAGCTCTGTAACACAATGCAGGGTCAGGCACAGATACCAGAACTGGCTCGTTAGCAGGGCTGTGGCTGAGCTCAATTATCTGTGTCCCCACGTGCGCACACCAAAGTGCCACCAGTGAACGGTAACTGTGCAGATGTGCTGCCCTCGTCCCACTTTTGGCAGGCATTTCTGTGGGGTTTCTGAAAGATTTGCCAGGGCCCGTGCCAGTCTGTGGCCACACTTTATTTTTTGTGGATCTGTTGCCACTGCGGTGATACTTAGAAGGCAATCAGGATTAAACTCAAACACTTTAACTCTTCTCCTTGCGTAGATCAGTGTCATCTATAAGCATTCAAGCTTACCTGTGATTCAGGACTGCTAAGGTTGTAGGCTCTTCCACACAGGGGAATAAGGTCTTCTACTCTGTCACACGAGGAGTGACTCTGGGCACTTTCCACTTAAAAAAAAAAAAGAATTTGCAGCTTCTTCCAATTCTTGATGTTGTTTCTTGGCTTTTTTTTTTTTTCCCTCCAGCTGATTGACCTCTGTTCTTGTGGAGAAGACAAGATAAACTACCATGACTTCCTTAGAGCCTTTCCCTCGTGATCTTCCCCAGAAGCTGAAGAACAAGACCAGCAATAAAATCCTTAGCTGGGTTGACTTTAAGATGTACTTCAAAAAGGATGCTCTAGACTTCACCCTTGCTTCACTCACTCTCCTCCTTCCCTTCTCACTAGAGCCAACTAATCTCACCCTCATTTTCTTAACTTGTTTTCCTTCCAAACCTCTCCCTGCCCTCCCTCCACCAAACTCAACCTCACAACTGCTGCATATTGAAATGAAACTCACGTGAGAAAGAACTTCGGAGAACCAAAGGCTTGCTAGAGCTAAAGCTCTCTAAAGCCTTGGAGTGATAACCACGCTAGATTTCTCTTACAGAGTTGAAAGGGGCCTTTCACCTTCAAGCAGCGAAGACTGCCAGTTTAAATTGTTATTTGCATTGCAAGAAGATCCAAGAGCCCTGCCATGGGCCACGATAAACTCACGCTTGCTAGTCTGAATGTAAGTCATGCATGGCTGCTATAAAAGTGTTAATAAAGCTGCTTTAAATAAAAATACCTAATGTCTGGAACAGCTAAGGATTAAAGTGAGGGGAAAACCCCCGCAGAACTGCGATCCTGGGTTTAGGTGAAATGGGGCGGTGAGTTTAGCTCTCACATAGCTATGGAGATAGCAGGGATCCGTACACAAATCTGCTGACAGCAGCTTTGCATTTTTTAACAAAAGGTTGGGAGAATGGTTTTAGGAGTAAGATACTATCTATACCCATCTTGTGCAACCTGTCATCTTACCAGACAGGTCCAATGAAAAGGGAAAACATGCAGCTGGCATAGCAATAGAGTTATGACACTTGTGCTCCACTTAAGAGTCACATTGCTCATCTCTCCACGAAGGTAACCGTGGCAGGGACCTTCTCACCCCAAATGATACCTGCCAGGTATCGAGCACGTATGAAAGGCAGCCATCATGCATACAGGAGAGAACAAAGCTCTTTGGAACAAAATCCTTATTGAAATCAGCTTTTGTGCTGTGGATTCCCACTTCCCCTCAGACAGCTGAGAGCCTCCACATGACAGCTCCCTCCTGCCTGTTCGGAAAGGTCACTGCTCTTCCCTTCTGGGCCCGTTTTATGCTGCTGCTCACTCCGACCGAGAATCGCTACAGCTCTCTCAGGTCCACCTCGGATTTCAAAGCGTGGCTTGGCATTGCAGGAGGTGCCTTCCAAGCAGCAGCTGACAAAGGCTAACTTCTGAAGTCCACCTTAATCACCTTTTCCAGAGACTGAGAACTTACAGATGAGATTACTGGAGCTGTAGGCTGTAGAAAAGAAAGTCAGAAACTGTTTTCTGCACATGCTGTGAAACTGTAACCTAATCATGTAGCATGCCTGGGGCCAGCTGCAAAAAGTATACAATCTAGCTCACCATAAAGTATGCACCTAAACCCCATCAGATAAATCATATCCTACAAATGCCCTTATCCTCCACTCCCAACGATGAAGGCAGCCAGAGATCAGTAACTCGGAAGCAGCTGCCCATGCTGGAGCCATGAGAAATGCGAGAAGATGAAGCCCAGCTGTGGGGAATACAAGGACACCAAGATGCTGCCCCGAAGGGAACAGACTGACCTGGGACAGCAGGGAAGAGAGACAAGAGCAACCCATCGCCGCTTGCCTTGGGAACGCGTACAGCCGAGCAGGGTGACAAAGCACCAGCAGACAGCAGCAGTGGAAGAATCTATGCCTTTTATTTATTTATTTCAGAAAAATACTTTTGCTGAGTTTATCACAAAAGTCATTTAACGACAAACGACGACAAACAAAATCCGTACAAAAACTTAAGTGACAGGAAGAATGGAACAAAACGGGATAAAATATCAGAGACTGTTACTTCCCACCACCCCCTCCAAAATTAGGGAATTTGCACTACAGCATAAATATGGAAGAACAGAAATTTTCCTCGAGAAATTTTCCTTTGCTGAAGTTTGGTCCGTCGTGTTCAACACAGTCAAATAAAAACTCCGTGCCTCTGCCTGGCTTTTACAACAGCCATTCCTCCCCGCTGCCAGCAAAACCCCCCACGCAGCCCCAGGGCGAAGTAACGTGCTCCACGATTTGAGTACAAAGCCTGCCAAACCGTCTCTTACACACTTGTGAAGTTTACCAGAAGGCTGTAAATCAAACCCCATCGTCTCCATCTACTGTTGATGCAAGTCGGGGTCCATCTAAGGCAAAAGACTGAGGCTGCTGTGAACCCCCGCGCGCTGCAGCACAGGCAGGGGAGCTACAGGCTTTGGGAGGCGCTTGGAGGCAAAGGGGAGGCATCCTAGAATAGTCATTCTTCCCTCCAGCTGGGAAGCCTACCAAAACCACATTTTAAAATGGTGAGTTAAGGGTAAGGGGACCTACAGGGGAACTGGAATTTGTCATCTTTACTACTAACCCAAACATGATGAGTAAGAAGAATCCTAAACAAAAAAAAAAAAAACCAAAACAAAACCAACGCAACTGTAATGCCCCATAATGTAAGAGTCACTCAAAAATTGTATGTGAAATGCTACATCTGTTCTTCCTCGGCCCCTTTCTCTTCCCAAGCCCGTTCTCCAGCTATCTAAGACAAAAAGACAGAACTACTGCTGGTATTTCACAGCTCTTCTAGGTTAGGGCAGGAAAACACTATGCTTCACACCAAAAAAAAAAAAATCACAGACTACTCAATACCCAGCCTTCTTAGGTCGGATAATGGACGCAGACTACAAAAGCAGCCTCGAGCCCACGGGAAGGGTGCAAGCAATAGCATTACACTGAAAATGCAGACTTGTAGTATTGCATAGTGTCTAACACTTGCTGCACTGTGGTGGACAAGAGCTCCTCTTCGGGGTTGGGTCTTTTTTTTTGGAGAAGACACAGGGCTTGATAAGATGGGGCACCCAGAAGATCACCCACTCAAGGGAAGTGGGCTCTCGGCATCTTTGTACGCAGAGTGGTCAAGGAAAGACTGACCACCGAGGGCTTGCAATGCAAATACTCCGTTTGAGAAAGAAAAAGCTCTTTGGGCTGAAGAGAAGGCTCGGTCTGCTGAGAAATGACACGGACGTAGAAGCAGTTACTGCGGGCTTGCAGCCAATGGAAGGTGCTCGCCCTACAAGAGGGAGACAGAAGCAGCCCGTGGCAGCCCCTCCGATGGAGGGTGGATCGCAGAGCTCTGGGATGACAGCGCGTATTGCCTTACAGCAAAGGCTCAGCTCAAAAAAAAAAAAAGAGGAAAAACCCAAAAGATCCCAGGGATCCTGCCACACTTGGGCATAACAGGAGAAGGATGGGGATTTCTGAGGACTAAAGATAGGGAAGGGCAAAAAAAAAAAAGCCCCATCATCTATAGGTTAAAAAAAAAAAGAGAACGCATGGAAATGCTTCCAAAACAAACTGTCCCTTTTACTGGTAGCTCTATCAAAAAGAAAACAAAAACCCCACGTAAATGTAGCATATGTTGTACATACATTGTAAAGAGGGAGGGCGTTCAGCTACTGATATAGTACACAGATCAAGCCTACGAGAGCCTACGTGGCAACATAAGGCACTTGGGATACAAAGCATCATTAGCTACTTTATGAAGGCGCAGGATTGTGCAAGTGGAAAAGCTGCCTGAAGCCAAGCAGGCAGGAGGAGGAATCATTCAGCAGCCAGGTTTTTTTGGGGGGACCGCATGTGTCACCTGTTAACAGAGTCGATACCTCAAGCTGCTGCCAGGCACCGGCTTTGCAGAAAGGACCGGCTGAGGCTCGGGGAGGTGCCGGCCAGCAGTCGCTCTCGGAGGGCACGTGGCAGTGGATGGCTGGGGGTGGGAAGAGGCAGGAGAAAGGAAAAACCTCTCACGCTAGACCTTTTCCACGTCCTCCCTAACATAAAGCTCTTTTTCCCACCCCTTTCGTCACATTGCACTACAGGTACTGTCGCTGCCTCTCAGCCAAAATGTGTATTATCTACCCTGCAAGGGCTACGAGGAGCAATTGCAAGATACCACCAAGGGCTCTGCTCCAAAGTCTCCTTCCTCAGTTCCCCTGAAAAAGGGGGAATCCCTCTCCCGGAGTCCTCTTGTTTGGGACTCAGAGGTTGTGGGGATGGAGGAACAAATGGAATTTGACCAACTGTCCTCATGTCCCTGCACATTTTCTTCCTCCGGTGCCCAGCGTTAGCTGGGGCTCAACAAGGAGAGGGGGAAGAAAGGAGAAAAGACACCTACAGAAGGAGGAAAAAAACCTGACCCAACTCCAAGAGGGTCAGAAAAATCAACCCTCACCTGTTCCCCAAAGCACAAACAATGCGAGGGACGACTGCGCCAGCCTCAAGCTAGAATTGCACTCCGAGAGAGCCAGAGTTCGGCTGCCCCAAGGGCTGAGCAGGAGGCACACTAAGGACCACGTGCCTCCCCCACCCACGAGGAAGGTGGACCTCAACCCTGGCTTGCGTATCGAAGAGCACCGGAGCTCCCCGCAGCCCTGTGTGCCCTCTTCTCCCCCAGCTAAGGGAGCACACCCCTCGCCTGCTCCTGCCCCGCCAAAGGAGAACGAAAGCTACAGCCGGCTTTGCTGCACAAGAGGCACCAACAGCAAAGCCCAGCTACAGAACCTGCCCCGGAGGAGAGCCGTGGGGTGAGAGGTGCCCATCTACTGCACGCCTACCAAATCTAGGCTGGAGCGCGGCACTCCGAAGGAGCTCAGCAAGCTGGCACTGACCCACGAAACCTCGGGCAGGAGATGCTCTCCCCAGCAGAGGCAGCAGGGGACTGAGCCGGTGGGATCTGGGGTTCCCACGGATCTCCTGCCACCACGTATGGGTGGCAGCAGGCAGGAGCAAGAGGGGAAAGTGGTCTGCAGCAACAGATGGCCTCTGAGGTAGATTTGAGACGACAACATCTGCCAACAGCTATGCGTCACAGGTCAGGCTTTTCCTAATATGCAAGCTGCTCCTTGCAGCCCCGGCTTCCTTCCCCTTCCCTGTCATCTCATTCACAGCTCAGAAAGGGATGAAGGGGCTAGGGTTTTTGGAAAAAAACCTGCATTTGATAGCACCTTGGGTGGATACAAGCTCTGTATCCTTTGGAAAAAAAGAGTGAAGCTGGTGGCTGCCGATGGCACGGCTGGACTGGTACGGTAGGGATAAGAAAGGCTAAGGTGACAGCAAAGGGGCACAGTCCCACTGATGCAAAACCCCTTTGCAGCAACCCAGTTTGTCATCTGGACGTGGTCATGAGCCACGGGAGCACCAGGTCCACAAGGCACACACAAGCTGGCAAAGGGCCCGGGCTGATGGGAGCCAGGCCAGCGCTCAGAGCAGGGCAGGACTCAAGGTTTCACGTGGACCTGAGGATGCTGCTGCCCTACAACAAGGCACCGCGAGCTGCAGAGCCCCGAGCCCAGCTCCTGGGGCTGGGAGGTCCAGAACAACTATGGGGCAGCTCACCTCCTGCAGCCAAGAGGGTGAGAGGGACCCAGCTGTACCAGAAGAGCTGGGGCAAGCAAAGCCAAGGAGATGGGTCCTATATGAAGAGGGAACTTCTTTCCCTCGTTTGCTGCCCGGCTCTCCAAAATTAGCACAAAATGAGGGGCCAGAGGAACCCCACTTAACCAGAAGTCCACCATGAGACAAGACACAGTTGAGGTTCCTCCCTCAGACCCTGGTCTCTATTTGCAGCACCACCATCCTGTGGCACTTGCCAAGTGCTGGCCAGACGTGCCCCAGGAGAGGCAACCCTCGCCCAAGAGCACCCCTGAGCCTCAGGGTCACAGAGCCCCAGCGCATTCCCCCAGGAGCCTGCTCCCATAGCAGACACGTGGTGCCTTCAAGCTGCTGTGGCCCTGTCCCTGAGGCTCAGGGAAGCACCACAGAGAGAGGGGAGGAAAATGCCGTAGAAGAAAAAAAGGATTGTTTGGAACCATCTACGATGCATTTGTAACAATAATGCAAAATGACCAAACACTAAAATAGAAAAGAAAAAAAATTGCACGCTGATTTACGGTGAAACAGAGGAAGGCAAAAACAGGAGGGTTGGAGAAGGCTCCTATGAGGGGAAGGGAGCAAGGGAAAGGGACCTTTTTGGTTTTATTGCAAACTGTTCAAGAGAATAAGAAAGGAAGGGAGAAGAGCGAGAGACACCTTGGGAAGACGACCGGTTTCCAAGCCGTTCAGGATGATGCTCGTGAGGACCAGGAGGAGGGGCTGCTTCTTAGTCCCGGTATCTCGCCCTCCTCCCCAGGAGACAAACCTTTGCTTCTATGGCGATTTCAGCTTCTTGGTTCGTGGCGAGGTGCCGTTCTCCGCTTTTACCACTCCGTTTTCATGGTAACCTGGGGATGGAGAGAGAACACTTTGTCCCTTGCACAGGCCAAAACCTTAACCCTCTTGAGGCTGGCCCATAGATGTGGAGAAAACCACCAATGTGGGACGATCCTGCTGGGGACGTGCAGCACGGAGTGGCAGGAGGCACCACCGCAGCATTGCCTGGGGATGCTGAACCACACGACTGATGCCTCCCACCATGCCACCCCACCGCACGCTGGCCCTGGGACACTCACCCGAGTCCCTCTTGAGCGGCTTGGTTTGCTGCTTGGCGCCGGCAGCAGCTCGCTTCCGACTGCTCTGCTCGTTCCAGTACTCCCGCCAGCGCCGCAGCTGGAAGTGGATGAAGCGCCACATCACCGAGGCCTGGAAGAGGCACACCAACAGCAGCACACTCATTCTGGTAGGGGCGGAGAAGAGGCAGGCTGAGAACAGAGAGGCCAGGCCACCACCAGCCCAGCCTTCCACCCGCACTGGGGCCAGTGGCCAAGGTCCCCCTGGGTGGCTGCACTGAGGCCAGCACCACCCCTCCAGCCACCATCTCTGCTTTCTGCCATTCCCTGAGCTCAGGACAGCTGCTCCCATTTCCCTCCCCACCACAAAGCTCTCAGGTGCTCGGGGCATTGCTGACTCTTAAGACTTTAGGGCAGGAATGGATGAATAAGATCATCTCAACCAGCACTGCCCAAACCACAGCCTGTAAGGTCAAGGTAAGATGTCCCCACCTGCTCTGTACAAGTAAAAGGTGGGCGTTTTTGGAAGGCAGCTAAGAAAGTCCCCCAAATCCTCGGGCGTGCCAGTAGTCCATAGCTCCAAAAACCTTGGAAATGACCAGGCACCTGCCCTTGCATCTTTTGAGCTTCTAAACCTACAGCTGCTGTATGGGTGAGAAAGGCTCATGGTCTTAACAGACAGACCGCAAGGCATGAGGAACCCATCCCACCCTCTGCTTCCCACATCAACAGGCAGCAAAACATGTCCAAGGAGAAGGGAAAATGCCTTTTCATTGACCACATCCATGTGAGTGCAGTTACAGAGGTGGAAAAGGGAAAGTCGTCCAGCCTTTCTCCAAGATAGGCTTGCGCTTCCTAACTTCACTCAGTGAACAGCTTATTTACTGGCTTTTCCCCTCTGCCATGGCATTTCCAAACTTAGCAAAGCCCACCTGGGGTTAACGCAACCAGGGAAGATACAGGAGGGGACACTCCTACCTGAAGAGGATATTGTTGAAGAGAAAGCTGAAGAAGTTCCCTCTCTCAGGGTCAAGGGCCTGGTTCTCCACCCGCGGCAGCCCGAAGCCGATGACCAGGATGTACAGGGTGAGGGTGAAGAGCCTGGTGACCACAAACACGACAGCCCAGACGTTAAACCTGCAAGGAGAGCAAGCAGAGGTGTCGGCAGGAGCAGCCTCCAGCGCCAAGCTGGAAGGTGAGAACAAGCCCCCCGTCACACCAACGGCTCTCCTGGGCACTGGAGGAGCAAAGCCACGGCCAGCTCGCCTGCTTACAGCTTCTCGTTGTTCTCATCCGTGAAGTAGACCAGCCGGGCCATGTGGAAGAAGAATTCGGCTAAGTACTGCAACAGCAAGAGGATCAGCCCCAAGCGGGTTAAGCTAGGAGGCAAGAGAAAAGAAAAAAAAGCATCACTGGGCTGGTCAACCTCAGTCCCTCATATCCAGTGATGGCATCTCCCCTGCCATCCCTGCGCTGCAGCAAGCACCAGCCCAAAGCTGGACCTCTGGACACAAGTTGCTCTTGGGGTTGTTCCGATTGGACATGAGAGGGAAATTTTTCACAGTGAGAACAGTCAACCCTTGGAATAATCTCCCCAGGGATGTGGTTGATTCTGCCACATTGGACACTTTCAAGACTCAGCTGGACAGGGTGCTGGGCCATCTTGTCTGGACTGTGCTTTTGGCTAGAAAGGTTGGACCAGATGGTCCTTGAGGTCCCTTCCAACCTAGGATTCTATGATTCTCTCCGCAGCAGTGGGGGCAGGATTACGACGGGGGAAATCCCTGTCCCCAAAACATCAAAGTGGCCCAAACCAGCAGCAGAGCTGGGATGGGTCTGACACAAAGTGCCCACCACTGGCAGCGCTGCTCTGTGCACGCACTCAGAGGAAGGATAAGGGTTTGCCTGCCCGTGCTGTGCTGGGAGAGCACCCCAGGATGCTTCCCTCAGCCAGGGGAGATGCACCCATCAGCCTGCGTTTTGGGTCCCTGGTTAACATTTGCTTTGCAACGCCCCGTGACCAGAGATCGCCCGTGCACTTGCGCAACACCGCCGAACTCCTTCAAAATCAGCTCTGTGGGTCTGTGAAAACTGTTCGACTAACGGCCAGCAGCCGGGAGGTCAACTTCAATACCATCTCCTTTTTCAACACTCGCCTTTATACCCTTTAAGCCCCCCCCACCCTGCAAAAGGACCTGCTCAGCCCCATCCGGGCACGGGATGGGATGCCGAGGCAGCCGACTCACTTGAGGAGGTAGGCGCCGGCGATGTGCACCAGGTAGAGCGCGATGCACCGCAGCTGGCGGGGGATCTCCTCCTGGCAGGGGCAAAAAGCCTCGGTTAACCCCTCATCCCTCTTTGCCCACCCTCTCCCAAACCCCAAAGCCGGTGGGGCGAACTGCCTCAAGCATCCCCAGGTGATGCCGGAGCATCCACCCCGCTCTCACCTTGCGAACTTTTTGGAAGTAGAGCTCCGGCAGGGCGTGCAGCCAGTACGCCAGCTGGCACAGGTAGAAAAACTTCACCTGGAACCTGAAACGCAGGGATGAGCCACGTCAGCCAGCCCGGGGCATGGCAGGACCCCAAGGACCCAGGCACCGGGGAAAATGCCCAGCCACGCAGCGCCAGGCAATCCCTCCACCGCTTTGAAGCCCTGGGATTTAGAAGGCATCATTTCTGGGCTGAAATTATATGTTCAGCTGAGCTAGCCATGCCCAGAGTTTATCCAGCTGCTTGTGCTGCTGCCTCCACGCTCTCAGCAAACCTCACTTCTGCAAAAACCCAAGAAGGGAGGATTATCCCCCACTTCTTTGTTTCTACTATGAAAAACGAATAGCAAAGTGACTTGCCTAAGGCGATGCAGGCAATAAGCAGCCAGGATGAGTAACCAAGCCTGCAGGGTCTTCCTCATGGAGGAAACCCTCCGGGGACACCCTCCCCAGGGCCACAAACGAGATATCCCCCATCCCCTGGGATCTCACTGCAGCATCCTTGCAACAGGGCATAAGCAGAGGGTGCTGCGCTGTCAGCACCCCGCTCCCAGCCGCAGGGAAAACCATATAGAGGAAGGAAGTGGTCAGCCCGAGAACAAAATGCCCTTGCGAGTGCTTACGGAAGATAAACATGTGGGTAGTTTTCCCACAAACTCCGGGGGTTTGATATGTATCCTTCCTGAAAAAGAGAAGAGATGCAAGCCTTCAGCAAAAGAAACAGGCAGAGCATGGTTACGACGGGGCAGGCTAACGCTACAGCAAAACTGGGAACCGAGGATGACGCCCGAGTCCTTTCAGCCTGCAGTAAAAAAACATTTTCCCAGCACAAGCCAAGGCTGAGCTCTCCAAAGCTCAGCCACATTCATGGGTCTCCAGCACCCCACTCAAGTTTCACGAGGGCCCCCGTGTTTGAAGGTCAAAAGCTGCTTGCTCGGTTGCACAGAGGGTCCCCAGTTCAGGATAGGATGTTCTGGGGTTTGGGCAAGGCGTGGGGGTTTTGGGGTGCTCTGGAGGCGTGGGGGCAAGACACCAGTTAGCACGGCTACAAGCAACCGCGTGCATGGTGCGGGGGACATTTCCAACCCAGGTATCACTTCAGCAAAAAGAAGTACTTCTGAAGAGAAAAGGGGAACAGAAAATGCCTGCAAAAATAATTGAACGTGCATTGCATAGTTTAATTTTCCACCTGCCTGCATTCCCCCATGGCCTCCTGCCTTATGCTTGCAGGGTGGATTACAGGATGGGGCTCCCTTCTCGTTCCACGCTTGCACAGCTCCTGCCACAGGGGTGCTGCGTTGGGCTTTGCAAAGAGACGTCGGCATGGAAAATTCATCTTGCTCAGGACCCATCTGTCACCTTTGTCCATGCCCCGTCTGCCCTAAGCCCCTTTTTTTTGCTTGGGGGAGGCCTGGGGGAGGTGCAAGTTCTGCAAAGGAGGGGACCTGCTCTGCACATGGGGGGCATTTGGGGAGCACACCATGGGTTTGCAAGGAGGCTGCAGCCCCGGAGCTGGTGAGGGATGGGTCTGGTGCTGGGTGAGGGCAGCCCAAAACCAGCAACCTCGGCTGTTCTGCCAAAGCTTCCCTCCCCACAGCCTTGCGGGGCAGGAGCAGTGCCAGTAGATCCTCATAAGTGCTGGCCTGGAGGGGGTAGCAGTCCTCTAAGGAGGGCTGGCAGGACCCCCCGAGCAGCAGGGAGGGGACCTGCCCCCAAGCATCCATCCCCAGTGCCACCGTGGACCACAGCCGAACCCCAACAGCCACCGGCAGCGAAGCATCACCACGGCTTCACGCTGCTGGAATAGTTGTAGCTCCCCACCGCTGCCTGCTCTTCCTTCCCCGTTCCTCCCCAAAATGAAACATTTCCACTCCCCATTTTTCTCACAGTGGTTATGGGTTGAAACATCCCCAACGCAACCCAAGACATGGCATGGTTTACCCCGCTCTCAGCATTCCCCTCACCATCAGCTCACCGAGAGAGGGATCACAAAAATCTGCCCATTCACCCCACATCCCTCTGAGGGCATCTGAAACCCCTGAGGCACTTAACTGAAATGAGGAGGAAAATAAGGCTGAGAAAGAAGGCAGATCTCAGAGCAGCAGATAGAGATGACAGGGCCAGGCAGGGTTTCTAGGGTCCAGCTCCAGAAACATTTCACAGCCCGTTTGCTTGTGCCTTGCATGAAGCAGGAGAAGGATTTCTCCAAACTGCCCTCACCCAGTGGCTGGAAAGACCCACCACATTTCAAAACTCAACTTGCTGAGGTGTGCCTGTCGTGGCCCAGGGGCTTGGCTGGGGACTCTCTGCTGCCACCAGGGTTTTGCACTCCAGAAACCCCAAATCCCACCCAGGGAACCCAAAGCCCAGCCAGCCCCATGCCTTACCGTCACCACGACGTACAAGCACCAAATCACGGAGGTGAAGTGGAAGGCAACCAGCTGTCCTGATTCATTGAACTTGCTGTGTTTGACCTTGGAGAGATGGAGACGCCTGTTGATTTTCTGGGAAGGAGCAGAGGGAGAGAAAAGGAACAAGAAAAACATGAGCCATCGGGTCAACAACTCTACTTCCTCCTCCTCCTCTTCCTCCCACGGAGCCCCCAGAGATGAAGGCTCACTCATGACCAGCCCAACCCCCACACCACCCCCAGAGTGGCATTAAATTGCAGCAGGACCATGTCCTGCCATGGCACTCGAAATATTTTGGTGACTCAAGGCACCGAACAGCACTCACGTCAAGGGCATACTCCTGCACCACTGCATGCAGGATGATGGCGATGAAGATGTAGAAGAGGATGGTGACCAGATCCTTCAGCCCATAGTGATACTGGACCAGCTCCCCATCTGCAAAGAGAGCAAACGGTGGGTCAAGTGCCCCTGACCCAAACGATTTCCAGGTAAGGGCAAGGATTAGTGGTGGTGGGGCTATTCCCAACACGCAGCTTGGATGGGGCCACCAGGGAGAGGTCATGACTGTGCCAGTGGCTGCAGGGCTGCAAAAAAGGGCTCTAGCCTGAATCAGCTCATTGGCAGAGGGTGGATGGTTTCCCCTCCAGTAGTTACACACCTCAAGGGAGGTGACACTCCGGACACTTCAAGCATCTCCTGCCAGAGATGAAGGGCTGGGGACAGCCCAGCTGGGGAAGATGGGAATTTATCATGGAGGGATGAAGACTTGGAGGCAGTGCTGAAGCAGGTGATGGGATCAGGGCCACCCCGCTGGCAGCATTAAGGCTCAGGATGGGATTTCCACCCCCTCGGTTATCATCCAACACCCAGTCTCGCCCACTCCCCCCCAAAAGCGGCTGGAGCAGGATTCAGCTGCCTAAACGCAGATGCCTTGTGCTATTAAGAGATCCGAGACAGCAGCATGGGGCTGGCGGATGACAAATAGGATCCATAGGAGGTCCTGCTCTTTCGGAGCAACAGGAGACCCAACAGCACCCAAAATACCCCAGACGTCTGCATTTAGGCAACTATTTACAGCCCTGCAGCTTATGGGCAAGAAGCAGAGTCGGGCGAGCTGCTGCCCTTGTGGCAGGCTGCAGAAAGCATCGCGAGGTGAAGCTCAGGCCACCCCCAGCCACTGCCCCCCCTTACCCTGATCCTGACCATCCTTCTCCTACTGTCTATGATGGGAAGCGACTTGTTTCAGTTGAATATGAGGAAAAACTTCTTGACTTTGAGGGTGCCCAAGCCCTGGCTGCCCAGCGGGGCTGTGGAGTCTCCTTCTCTGGAGATCTTCAACCCCCACCTGGACAATGTCCTGTGCCCCCTGCTCTGGGTGAGCCTGCTTGGGCAGGGGGGTGGGACTGGGTGATCTCTGGAGGTCTCTTCCAACCCCTGCCAGTCTGGGATTCTGTGATTATGTGTCACCAACCCTGTTTACCCGCGAACAATGCTTCAGTCCAGATTTCTACGATTTGAGGTATGTGAATAAGGTTTGAATAAGGTTTTATGAAAACACCTGGTGGAAGGATGTGAAAATGCCTGGTCCTTACAAGCCCCCTGGCCGGGTGCTGTGCAAACCCCAGAGGTAAAAAAAGTTGCCCATATCACAGAGCTCATAACCCCAGCGTAAGATAAAAGAACTGCAAGACTAAAGAAAATAACATCACGCACGTGTGCAACCGCTCTGCCTCCTCTCCTCTCTCTGGGGCCTCTCAGAAGCTGCTCTGGCAGGGGCCGCGCGTGCTGAGCATGGGGGACGAGAGCGAAATCTGCCAACGGAGGCACCAACATCCGTGTTGCGAGGGATGTGAAACGGCCTTGGAAAAATTCAGGTGAGCAATGACCCTTCCTCCCGGCGAGCTTGCTGCACCAAGGTCTCTCTCCCCATGGCCTCACATAGAATCATAGAATGTTTTGGGTTGGAAGGGACCCCTAGAGGTCATCGAGTCCAACCCCCCTGCAGTCAGCAGGGACACTGCTAACTAGATCAGGCTGCTCAGAGCCCCATCCAACCTGGCCTTGAATGTTTCCAGGGATGGGGCCTCCACCACCTCTCTGGGCAACCTGTTCCAGTGTTTTACCACCCTCACTGTAAAGAATTTTTTCCTTATATCTAGCCTAAACCTACCCTGATTTAGTTTAAAACCATTACCCCTTGTCCTAACACAGCTGGCCCTACTAAAAAGATTTTCCCCATCTTTCCTATGGGCCCCCTTTAGGTATTGAAAGGCCGCAATCAGGTCTCCCCGCAGCCTTCTTTTCTCTAGACTGAACAAGCCCAACTCTCCCAGCCTGTCCTCATAGCAGAGGGGCTCCAGCCCTCGGATCATTTTAGTAGCCCTCTTCTGGACCCGCTCCAACAGTTCCATGTCCTTCCTGTGCTGAGGGCTCCAGAGCTGGACGCAGTGTACTGATACCCCAATACCTGGCCCTGGCGAGATGGTTATGTGCCCCCCCCCCCCCCCGAGATTTCTGGTATCAGGAAAGAATAGATCCCTTAACACAGCGGCAGTGGAAGTTGTCTGGACTGTGCCATAGGGGAGCGAGGACCCCAGGTTAATCTGGAAGCCGGATGATTTCTTCAACCGTAACATCCAAAGATTTTAAGGGCAGACCTTTTATCTTCCGCCTGTCTGCCTCAGCGTAGTTTCACTAATCCCAACAACCCCTCTCCCCCCTTGGATGATTACTCCAACACTTCTAATTAACCACAGTTTTCTGCTACCAAGCCAGGCTCTGCGCCCCGGGCGTTTGGCTCCTCCTGAGCCCAGGGTTTTACCCAAACCACCTCCTGCTGCCCCATCACTGGTGCCCAGATCGCTGCCAGCCCCGGAGGGTCTCTTGGCTGGGAGTGTAGCTACTAACAGCCAAAATACAAACAGGGCTCGAACCTCCAGCTGCCTCCTGGCTGGGAGCTGGGGCACGTCCTCTGGTCCATCGGGCTCAGACCTGCACCAGCTCAGAGCCTCCCTGAATTACTCTCCATGCACATCGGGACCATAAGCTGCCCGGAGCAGGGATGCTGTGCACCATGTGCATCTCTGCACCCTCACCCCATGCCATCCCCAATAAATAAAGCGAGATGGGAATTATCTGTGCAGCCCCTGCTGCTTAGAGCCAAAGAGCCAAATCCCTCCTGCTCCTCGGCAGGGGACGGAGCTACCCTGGCCATGCAATCAGACAACTTGATCTTGCCCGGCCAGGCTTGGAAGAAAATCCTCACCGTGCAAAGTGCACAGAGCAGCCTGACCATGGCAGGAACAGGGTGGAGAGGAAGCCCTAAAACCCCCTGGAAAGCATTTCTTCCCAACCCCAGCAGCACAAGGGCTGGCAGATAGGATCAGCATGCTCTGAGCCACTCAAACTTTGCTTTTCCCCCCCATAACTTATTTGTTACATCTCCTTTACTACCAGACAAGGGCCTGAGCAGTGTGCATCAGTAGAGGGCAAGCCCCGGTCAGCTGACAGCAAGGGTTTTGGGCAGACAACGACCCTCCCCTCCCCTCCCCTCCCCTTGGGGTATCTGCAGCAGCATCATCTCTTACCTGCTGTAGGCACGCTAACGTTATACTGAGGTAAGATAAACAGGAAAGCAGTCTTGGCTGTAACCTGTCAAAGACACAAGGGGGGGAAAAAAAAAAAGCAAATCAGTTGTTAAATCTATTCCATAATTTACTCCCCTTTCCTACTGTGCTGGATAAGGCAAATCATCCAGGGAGATACGCAGGCACCAGCGTCACCCACAAAAGTGCCTTTCAGCAAGGGGATCGCGAGGGAAGAGGTTTCCCAACAGGGATTTGGGAAGGAGAAAGGAGTGGATAAAAGAGGGAGAAACCCAGGAAAAGCAATGCAGCTGTAAAGGCCACCAGCCAGCCTGATGGGGGAAGCTCCCCGCTTCCCCCCAAGGATGAGCATCCCTCTAGTAGCCCGGACCATCATCACATGCGACCTGCTGCTCGGGGCACACCAGGAGCACAGCCCAGGGGGCTATTTGTATTAATTGAAACCATCCCTCATTCCCATCCACTCTGGGCAGCCATGCCAGGAGCCTGGGCTGGGTGGAAATGACAACATCCAGCAACCGAGCAAGCTCAGGGGCTTCAAAGCCCCACAGGCTACGCGTCTATTTAGCCCCTGCACCTCTGTGGAGACTCCTCTAGAAATGGCAGTCATGGGAGTGGGGAAGCCGGGCCCCTTTAGAGACCCCACAGGTGCTCATGAGGGTCCCGCGAGGCAAGGGAAAAGCAGCTTTGGCAAAAAAGATGAACCTTATGCTGGCCACGCAAGATCCCAGCCACATGTCCAGCATCACAGCCTGGCCCATAAAGGGGAAAAAAAAAAGCCTGGGGTGAGACATCAGGCCCCCTGCAAACCAGGGCTGTGCTGTTTGCTCTTCATTTATTGCTTTTAATTCAAGGGAATGACCTTCCCCAGCAGTGAAGCAGAAGGCTTCGTGGGGATGGAGCAGAGCTGAGCATCCCATCCCAGTGCCCCTGCAGGAGACCCCAGAGCTGATGAACCCCTGAGCTGGGTCCACAGCAAAACCCAGTGCACAGCCATCCGATGTCAACCTCCATCCGTGCCATCATCCTGTCCAACCCCACACCAGCAGCAGGCCACCGGAGATTTTTACCTTTCTGATGGCTCATGTTCTGGTGGAACATGCCCAGAGGAGAGCCACAAAGCTGGTGAGGGGTCTGGAGCACAAGCCTTACGAGGAGCGGCTGAGGGATCTGGGGGTGTTCAGTCTGGAGAAGAGGAGGCTGAGGGGAGCCTTCATCGCCCTCTACAACTCCCTGACAGGAAGGGGGAGCGAGGTGGGGGTCGGCCTCTTCTCCCTGGTAATGGGTGATAGGACGAGGGGCAATGGTTTGAAGCTGCGCCAGGGCAGGTTTAGGTTGGACATTAGGAAAAACTTCTTCACTGAGAGGGTTGTCAGGCTCTGGAATGGGCTGCCCAGGGAAGGGGTTGAGTCCCCATCCCTGGAGGTATTTAAAAGAAGGATGGATGAGGTGCTTAGGGACAGGGTTTAGTGGTGGGATGGCAGGGTTAGGTTAAAGGTTGGACTTGATGATCTTAAAGGTCTCTTCCAACCAAAGCAATTCTATGATTCTCCTCAGCCACCGCTCCAAGGCTTTGCACGTGCCCAGCCTCATAGGCAACCAGCCCAAAAAAAGCCCCGTGCCTGTCAAACGCCAACAGAGACGAGCTGCATTTCACACAGACGTCGCGGCAACTGGTCCAGAGCTGCAGGCTATTAAAAACCCTGCTGGAAATATTGCTTCACATCTTGCGGGACGTAGCTGCGGGAAGGACACGGGGGCTTTGCCAAGTGTTCCCGTCCCGCCCCCACGAGCATTGAGCAACCAGCCACCAGCTCCGCTCTGCCATCACTGGCAGCGCTGCCCATCCTCTTGCAGCCTCAGCTGGGGGATAACAAACTCCACGGTGTGTTTTCATCATGTTTGGGGATTATTAGTTCTTTTCCCCCACTTAAAAAAAAAAAGAAATCCCACATGTTGTGCTTTGCTTGTGGAGAAGTAGATGTGAGAAGCTTTCTCCTGAGGGAGATGGAGACCACGGGCAGAGTTTGGGGTAGTAATGGAAAAAGCGCATCGCCTGGCCTCAAGCTGGCTTAAGGAGACACTTCTGGCTCTTGCAAACCTTGCTGGCTAGGAAAGCAAAGTTGCTTCATCCTGGAGTGGTACAGCACAACCGGGACCTGGACTTTACATCCAAACCTTGGCACAAGCTGGCGCAGGGCACGTAACAAATGCGCGAAGCCGGCGGTGGTCGTGATGCCACAGGGATGTGTGGCCGTGTCATGGATGTGCCGATGGCAGCAGGCACTGAAGGTTTTACATCCTACCCAAGTAGCTGGCTGATATCCAGAGGTGTAAACAGCTGGAAACAAGGCATCATCTCCAGATGAAGTCTCCTAATCCACCAGAGGGGCCAAAAGCCAGACTTGTGGGTTCAATAGAACGACCCCGGAGCATCTCCAGGGCGGGGAGCAATGCCTGCCCGGTGCTCAGCCCCAACACCGTTTGGGAGAACTCATCTTCTTTTCTGGCGGGTCTGGTAGGAAGGTTTCCTTCATCCACTCGAGGATTGATCAATGCTTTGGGCCATCTCCACACCTGCCTTTGCTTCCCATGGGCCAGAGGACCACCAGCAGAGCTTCAAGGGCCACCTCTGCACCCCTTCACCTCTCCACCACAGAGACCTAGCGGGTTGTTTTCTAAAGCCTACATAAAATGTTTTACAGCCTAAGATAAATGTAACCTCCTGGATGTAGGCAGGCATCCCAACAGACTGATTTCTAGAGAAGAACTGCCTCCCTCCTCCACCCTCCCTCCTCCTTCCCCTTGGACGGGGAAGCCAAGGCACATGAAGCCAAGGCACACACCTGAAGCCACTCACTAAGGGCCAGCAGCTCCGGCGGCCAAATTTGAACCTCTGGGCATCCAACCTACCCATCCACCTATGGGCATCTCACAGACCTTAGGCGGAAGGAAGGTGTCCTCTCGGCCATCAAAAGCATTCCTTTCTCCTGCAACCAGGTGGGAAGCATTCACACCAACCGTGGAAACGTCTGAAGGTGTGTGGAATTCCACCCCTCGCCCCGGCGCAGTCCCTGCACATGCTCCCCTGTGGGCACCAGCAGGAACTTTAACAGCCAAGGCAGCATTTTCAGAGGTGGGTCCCTGGGCTTTCCAAGGGCTCAAAAGACTGGTTGTATCTCATTTCATGAGCACTTACACCTCCGTGCTTTCCTTGCTGCAGTCGCACAAGAAACCCAGAACAACACAAGAGCACCAACCATCCGGCTCAGCTCTGTGCTCTGAGACTCACCACCCGCGAGGCCGCCAGGGTCCTGATTGCACCCAACACCCTCAGCTGAGCCACCTCCACCTCCTTGCCACCACTGCGAGGACATCTCAGTTCAGATAGGAAAAGAGTTGTGGTTTCCAGCAGCTAAGGCAGATGGAGCACAAACCACACAGAATCATTTGGTTGGAAAAGCCCTTTAAGATCACCAAGCCCAACCGTTCCCCTACCCCTGCCATCCCACCCCCAAACCCTGGCCCTCAGCACCGCCTCTGCCCGGCTGTTAAATCCTCCCAGGGATGGGGACTCGACCCCTTCCCTGGGCAGCCCCTTCCAGAGCCTGACAGCCCTTTCAAGGACAAAATTTTTCCTAATGTCCAAACTAAACCTCCCCTGGTGCAACTTAAGGCCATTTCCCCTCATCCTATCACTCATTCCCCGGGAGAAGAGACCAATTCCCACCTGGCATGGGATGAACCACCTTGAGCAGCACACTGGTGACATCCCTCCATCCTTCAAGGTGAAGGACACCTTGCATGTCCACGGAGGGACCCACATCTTTTTGCCATTGCTCACAACACACCCCTTATCGGTGGGCACGGAGGGGTAGGTGACTCGATCAAGGTCGTAGCCGAGCTCCACCACGTGAACATCAGGCTCCGAAATCCCACACTGTAGCCATATCCACCACAGCATCTCCTCCGCCACATCAACTGGGAGCACCCCAGTGCACCCATTGCTACACAGCCCGGCGTAGCATCTAGAGACAGAAACACCACCGAGCAGCTTAAGCCTCCTGGAAAATGGGGAACGCTTGAACCACGACCTCCAGCAACACCAGCTCCACCTCTCCTGTGAGGGAGAAACCAGGTTTCCTCGGCTCGGGAAGGAGCGACGAGCACCGTGGATGGCAAAGCTTTAGAGCTCACACTGAGCATTTTGCAGGCGGCCAGAGAAAGGAGAAGTTTGTAACGGGAAGAGCAACGTGAGGATTATTCAGCAGCACAAGACACTCGTGGTCTGTTTGCTCTGAACCGAGATGCTGGTAGGGGAAGGGAGCACCAGGCAGGGCAGCGAGCGGAGCCGGAGCCGCTGCAGAACTGCTGCAGGCAGGGGCAGAATTGGGCACTGCCAGCTATTATTATTTTTTTTTTGGGTTATGCTTTGAGGCCACCTCCTCAACCCGCTTCTTTGGTTTTCCCCTCTTATCTCCAGCTTTTTCTCAAGGCAGCCCAAACCCTACAGAGCATCGCCATGACTGCAGCAGGGATTTTTATAGGGTGGGAGAGGGATTTGTCTGCACGGGACGAGCTGAGCAGGGACCATATAGGAAAGGCTCTATATCCCTCGTTCACTCCCTGTCCTGCATTAAGGGCACCTCCACGCGACCCAGCGCTGCTCAAGGGGATGATGGAGATGTTCCTCATCCCAGCCTCCTCCTGCCTGGCCTGAGGGCTGTGCCTGAACCAGCTAAATTTGGGAAGCAGCTGTCCTGGGGGCTCTGTACAGCCACACAGAGGGAGCAGCATCTTCAGCAGCGAGTGGGCTCCTGGTGATTAACGACACTAACCCGAGGACCAAAGGGCAGCCGGACGGTGAAGAGGCAAAACCCAATGCATCCATCAAGACCAGTTACCTGCCATGCTCTCGGAGCACCTGGGACAGGGCTCGGGCTGCTTCTCATGGAGCAACACAGCCAGACATCAGATCAGCGCGTCCGCTTCTCGGCCCTCGATGGATAAAGGGCGATGGATAGAGCCAGACAATCCCAGCACTACTACGCATTTACTATGCATCTACTATCCACCTACTCCCCGACAGTGCAGTGACCAGAAAAATTCACACCCCCGCTAGCCTGGAGTTTCGTAGGATCATAGAATCGTTTAGAAAGGACCTTTAAGCTCATCAAGCCCAACCGCTCCCCTACCCCTGCCATCCCACCACTAAACCCTGGCCCTCAGCACCTCGCCTGCCCGGCTTTTAAATCCCCCCAGGGGTGGGGACTCGACCCCTTCCCTGGGCAGCCCCTTCCAGTGCCTGACAGCCCTTTGGGGAAGGAATTGTTCCCCATGCCCAACCTCACCCTGCCCTGGTGCCTAACACAAACCAGAGAAGCTCCCCTCGCTCTTTTTAGAAGATGCTGTTTGTTCCCTGCCACGAAACGCTGTAAGAGTCCAAACCAAAATCCCGATCCCACTTTTGCAGGCACGCAAGCAAGCGGCTTTTAAGCAAGCAGCCTAAGCGCGCGCATCCAGGCAGCTTAGCACCTCTCCCCAAATCTACCCGCTGCGACTCTCAAGCCCTAAGATTTTCAGGAGCAGGGGATAGTTTTTGAGCATCCTTCGCAGAAAGGTACCAGGTCACCCTCCAAAATCCAGTTCTCTCCCCGAAAGCCTCAGCCCGGCAGGATTTGCAGGATCTGCGCTGCCTGCAGCCCGGCTGGGAGCCCCCAGGCACGCAGCCGTCCCCGCGGTCCTGCTTGGGTTAAAACCACTTCGGAGGAAGGAAGCAGCTCCAAACCTCTGGCGAGGGAGGCTGGGGGAGTTTCTGCAGCCTGAGCCCGGAAAATATTTCCAGGATTTGAAAAACAACTCAAACTAATTAAAGATAAAAAGCTGTCCGAAGGCTTTTCTCACAACTCAAGAGGTTTGGGGTTTTTTTCTCCCCCCCCACCAGCCGGGGTGTTTATTGAAAGAAAAACTTGTTGATCCATGGTATGGATTGACACAGGCCCTATATGTAAACTAAAGACCAAACTTTGGACCGAAGCCTTTCAAAGTAAACAGACAGCTTATGAGAAGAAAAAAAAAAAACCCTCCCCGAGGGCGGCGGAGCCCCTCTGCTTGCACCCACGGGCTCGTCCCCCGGCATGACACGACTCTCATCGCCTCGTCCTCCCTCCTGTTTATTCCCTTTTTTAAAGCAGACCTAAATTCTGCTTTTTTTTTTCCCCCCTTCCACCTCCCCCAGCTATTCAGCCTTTAAGCCACTCGCGTGCCTCAGTTCCACATCTGGCAAAAACCAGGGGAGGCAGAAACACGGGTTGTTTTCCCTCGTTAACGACGGGAAGGCCTTAATTTTTGCAGAGTACTACAGAGGGGACCAGGGAGGGGAAAGTATATTTAGCAGGAAGCCTGGAAATAGCAGCTCATTCGTCGGGCGCCTTCGTTTGACAGTGTCACAACCCGGTGTTTGGGAGACCGTGACTCACCGCCGCGGCTCGGCGCGCGGGGGGAAGCCAGCGAAGGCACGGCATCTCTTATAATACAACATTTTATAACTTTATCACCGTCATCCCGTGCATAAGCATCAGGACCTGTCCTCTGCTTTGTCCCTGAGCTCGCGGCAGCCAGTTCTGGGCATAAAGGAGAGAGAAGACAGAGCCTCAGTTTCCCCATCTCACAGGGGCTGTGACAGCAGCCCCTGTTTAATACAGAAACTCCCCCAAACCAGCGAGGTTCCCCCCCAAACTCAACCTGCACGGAGGCTGATCGATCCAACACCGCGCACTGGAGCCGGCACACGGGTCACCGGGCAGCTGCAGGTTAAACCCAGCCTGGCCTTGGCTTCATTTTTCTGCAAAGCAGGGTAGAAAAAGATATGCAAAGCGATTCCTGCGTGAGGATGGAGAGCACCTGCTTCCCATTTCTATACGCAGTCACTTAAAATGGTTTTTGATCAAAAAAAAAAAAAAAAGAAAGGGGAAATTTTTCTTTCCAGGCTCCAGCTCCTTGGTGGACGGAGCAGCCACGCACAAGCAGCAAAATCCCTCCCTGGCACCATGCAGAGGCGCGCCGGGCGTGTTTTCACACCCTGAAGGCTTAGGGCTGGCTGGGAAGGCAGAAAACCCCGTGGCACCCAGCTCAGGACAACTCATTTTGGGGGGGGACACACCCCCTCCAAGCCCCAGGCTTCCCTCCCTGAGCAATGCTATCATCATCCGAAACGCGCACAATACTCGCGCAATCAAGTCCAACGCACCCGTAACACCGGCGAGCAGCCTCGTGCCACTCTCTGTGCCCCCCCAAATCCCCTCCCGGGAGCCAGGACGGTGCTAGCGGCGCAGCCGGGGAATAGGAAAGGAAGGAAGATAGGAAAGATGGAGAAAATCTTTTTAGTAGGGCCAGCTGCGTTAGGACAAGGGGTAATGGTTTTAAACTAAGTCAGGGTAGGTTTAGGCTAGATATAAGGAAAAAATTCTTTACAATGAGGGTGGTAAACCACTGGAACAGGTTGCCCAGAGAGGTAGTGGAGGCCCCATCCCTGGAAACATTCAAGGCCAGGTTGGATGGGGCTCTGAGCAGCCTGATCTAGTTAGCAGTGTCCCTGCTGACTGCAGGGGGGTTGGACTCGATGACCTCTAGTGGTCCCTTCCAACCCAAAACATTCTATGATTCTATGATTCTATGAATTAAGCAAGATGCGAACGGCATCTCCATCGCGACTGGTACCCGCTCCCTGCTGCCGAGGAATTAGCAGGCTGGTGGAGCCAATGGATCCATTTGGATGGGGGAAGAGGTTGCGTGCCCAAAAGGATGCTCAAGGCGTACCTCGCGCCACGCTTTGGGAGGAGGAGACCGACGGCAGCCCCCGAGCATCACCGTGAGCATGGTGCTGGAGCAAACAAGCATTCGGCGCCCGCGGGCCGCCTGGGAAAAGGTTAAAAATCCTGCCTGTGCCTCCCCAAAGAAACCTCCCCTGCAGGAAACGGCCTATTGTGAGCAGGATTCGGCCGCTTCCGCTGAGCCCGAGCTCCACCATGGCCACCGGCATCGGGGAAGGTGGGAGCCCGGCTGCAGGGTGGGAAGCAGGGCAGCGAGGAGGAGGAGGAGAAAGGATGGTGACACGTCCTCCCCATCACGACAGAGGAAGCGCTGAAAAGGCGTCAAAATGCAGAAATAACTGAGCTGTCACCAAAACTCGTGGTGGTGCAAACGGGCGCACCACCAAAAAGAGGTGGTGGAAATAGGCAGGGATGGTTTGGAGGGCTGGGGAAGAGCAGAGCCCCATTTCTCCTCCAGGGGAAAAGAAAGCAGAAGGGATAAATAAAATAAAATACAATAACACAAGGACCAAAAGAGTTGTCCCAAACCCCATGCCAAGGAGAAGATGAGGGCAGATGCTGCCGAGCAGGGATGCAGCCAGGCGCCGAAAGCCACCGTCTCCCCCAGGTCCACCGGGACAGCGGTGGCACCAGCAGGAAATTGCTGCCTCTCAGCAACTGGGGGAGATTTAATTAAAAGATATTAAAAAAAAAAAAAAAAAAAAAAAATCAGGACCGCCACAAACCCTTCCCTATCGCCACCTCCATGGGGGGTTTCATCGCAGTGCATTTCAAAACCGCCCTCAGGAGCATCACATCGACCAAAAACCCTCGTAGCAGTGAGCCCGGGTACCACCTCAGCGGGACGGGGTTGCCGGCACGCAACAGCAGGCAGCAGCACCCCGAAAAAGCCAGCTGCGGGGAGAAACCCTGACAGGCACGCAACCTCAGTGCCTTTTTTTTTTTTTTTTTTTTTTTCTAAAAAGTACGACTATGAAACTTGCAGCCCAACTTTGCAGCATTTGCATGTGGTTTTGGAATACAGCTGGCCTTCTCGGGTGAGTTCTGTAACACACCGACCCTTAAATAAATATATTTATATGCACAAACACATCGGAAGGGTTTTGTGCACTGGAACCGACTCGCTCATTCAATGCATTTGCAGAAAAAG
>JADKXX010002762.1:0-15909 GCA_017310255.1 Butorides virescens
CCCCCCCCCCCCCCCCCCCCCCCCCCCCGTGTTGCTGTTTACCCTTAGAGCGATGGGCACGGAGATGCAGCCAGCGCCAAGCCAGCCATTTGCAGGGATTGTAAAGACACCAAAAAAGGGTTGGAGGCAAATCAAAACTGTTTAATTAGGGGAAAAAAAAACAACCAAAAAACCATCCAAAGTTCCAGCTTGGAAAAACCCCAAGCAAATAACAACAACCCCAGGGCAAATACTTGCATTTTCTGGCATGTCCAAGTATTGTGTTCCAGTATTTTTGGAAGGGAAAAGATGGTTTTTTCCCAGGTAAACCTCTCCTGGGTTAGTTCAGGTGGGTTACAGAATCCCAGAATCACAAGGGTTGGAAGGGACCTTGGGAGATCACCTAGTCTAACCCCCCTGCTCAAGCAGGCTCTCCTAGAGCATGCTAGACAGGACTTCGTCCAGGCGGGCTTTGAATATCTCCAGAGAAGGAGACTCCACAACCCCCCTGGGCAGCCTGTTCCAGTGCTCTGTCACCCTTAGAGTAAAGAAGTTTTTCCTCATGTTCAACTGAAACCTCTTATGTTTCAGTTTGTACCCATTGCCCCGTGTCCTGGCGCTGGACACCACTGCAAAGAGTCTGGTTCCATCCTCGTGACTTCCACCCTTAAGATATTTGTAGGTGTTGATGAGATCCCCTCTCAGTCTTCTCTTCTTCAGGCTGAACAAGCCCAACTTTCCTCATAGGGGAGATGCATAAATCATAGGAGTCCCTTTATCATCCTTGTTGCTCTCCTCTGGACTCTCTCCAGGAGTTCCTCATCTTTCTTGAACCGGGGAGCCCAGAACTGGACACAGTACTCCAGGTGGGGTCTCCCCAGGGCAGAGTAGAGGGGGAGGAGAACCTCCCTCGCCCAGCTGGCCACACTCCTCTTGATGCACCCCAGGATGCCATTGGCCTTCTTGGCAACAAGGGCACCCTGCTGGCTCATGGTCAGCTTGTCATGTACTGGGTTTCTGTGGCAAGGTCTTGGTAGTGGAGGGGGCTACAAGGGTGGCTGCTGTGAGAAGCTGCTGGAAGTTTTCCTTGTGTCCACCGCTGGCCAAGGCCAAGCCAATCAGTGACAGTGGAAGCGCCTCTGGGATAACGGATTTAAGAAGGAAAAAACCAAAACATCTGCATCTCAGTAGCTGGAGAGAGAAGAGAAGTAAGAACACGTGAGAGGAGCAGCCCTGCAGCCCCCCAGGCCGGTGCAGCAGGAGGGCAGGAGGAGCTCCAGGCGCCGGAGCAGAGATTCCCCTCAGCCCCTGGGGCAGCCCATGGTGGGGCAGGCTGTGCCCCTGCAGCCCAGGGACCCCACGGGGGAGCAGATCCCCACCTGCAGCCCGGGGAGGACCCCACGCTGGAGCAGGGGGTGCCCAAAGGAGGCTGTGACCCTGTGGGAAGTCTGCGCCAGATCGGGTTCCTGGCAAGACTTTGTGGACCCATGGTGGGAGGAGCCCACGCCGAAGCAGGTTTGCCGGCAGAACTTGTGACCCCGCAGGGGACCCACACTGGAGCAGTCTGCTCCTGAGGGACTGCACCCCGTGGAAGTTATGGACCCATGCTGGAGCAGTGCGTGGAGAACTGTAGCCCGTGGGAAGGACTCACGTTGGAGAAGTTCGTGGAAGGACTGTCTCCCGTGAGAGGGACCCCAGGCTGGAGCAGGGGAAGAGTCCTTTCCTGAGGATGAAGAAGGAGCAGAGATAACGTGTGATGAACTGACCCCAACCCCCATTCCCGTCCCCCTGCGCCGCTGGGGGGAGTAGGCAGAGAAGCTGGGAGTGAAGTTGAGCCCAGGAAGAAGGGAGGGGTGGGGGGAAGGTTTTTAAGATCTAGCAGTTTTTCTCCTCTCCTTCTCTGATTTTGATTGATTGATAATAAATTAATTTTTTTCAAGTTGAGTCTGTTTTGCCCGTGATGGTAACTGATAGAATGGTCTCTCCCTGTCCTTATCTTGACCTACGAGCCCTTTGATTTACTTTTCTCTCCTCTGTCCAGTTAGGGGGGGTGTGATAGAGCGGCTTTGGTGGGCCCCTGGTGTCCAGCCAGGGTCAAACCACCACATTACATCGCCTCGGAGCTGGAGAGGAGGTTTGTCACCATGTGTCGAGCAAAACCACTCCAAAGCCTGGTGAGCCAGGGCTCAGAAACTGGGCTGCAGAGGGACATGGAAAACGGTGCTGCTGGAAGGGAAGGCGAGGTCCCAGCAGGGCTGGGGCAGGGCTGCCCTGTCGGTACCTTTCCAACCCGCTTAAATTCATTTCACCTTGAAAGAGGGACGAGAGCGACCCATGAAAACCAACAAGCCAAGGGGAGGGTGCCAGCGGGCTGGACAACCACGTCCCCAAGCTCAGGTGCTCGCCCCTGGGTATTGTTTAATTTATCAGGGACGTAGCCTCCGTTCCTGCCTGTTCGCTCCTTTTTCCAGATCACCGGTGAGCGGCACAGCCAGTTCTCCTCAGGAACCCGTGGGTCACTCCCTGCATTGTCAAAATTCACCGTCAATTCCTGCTCTCCACTCCCTTGCCGCCCTTTCTCAGCCCACACGAGCTCCTCTCATCGGTGGCCCTGAGCTCTCCTGGGCTGGGGCATGAGCTTCTGCCTCTCTAAAGCACTGGAGAGGGTTTCCTTAAAAAAACAAACAAACAAACAAAAAAGGCTCAGAGGAGGCAAATGAGCAGAAATCCTCCATACCAAGGTAGGCGAGAGCACAGGATGATCTGGCCAAGTGTGGTGGGATGGAGACATCCCCCCACTCCAGACCTTCTGCGGGTGGCTGAAGTCCAAACATTGGTGATGAGCATCCCTCAAGGCTGGTAGGTCCTAGGGTCTAGCTCAGGATAATGCATCTCATCTGGAAAGAACTTCATGGGAAATGCTGAAGAAGTAGCAGAGGGTCTGGTTTGGGTGTCCTCAAACATTTGGGGGACGGGGAGGAAACACCAGCCGGTTCCCCTGAGCAGTTGGTTGGTTGCCCCTCTGCCGTGCTTTTCCCCAGCTGCGGTTTCTCATGCAGCTTCACGCCCTGGGTTTGGATTAGGCAAATTTGGTTGCTCCCCAGAGAGCAAGGACCTGGGCTTGGTGGGTTGATGTGAAGACAGCGCAGAGCATGGAGTGACCATGTCACCCGCCCAGGCGCATGTGCACTGCTCCGTGGGTATGCTGCCAAATATCAGGACTCAGCACTGTGGTGGCAACAGCCAGAGCTGGTTCTACCAAACCAGCAGGTTCCCATGCTGCATTCAAGGCGGTCGGTGGAAGCTCCTCTTGCACATCCACCTTTGGGCCTGAAGTCATCATGAGATACTTGCCGATCCCTTCCTGGCCCTGAATACTGCCTTGGTGAGACCCTGGCAGGGGCTCCCAGACTTTCCGCATGGCCTGGTGGTGCCCGAGGAGGTGGAAGGACCCTCTTGCAACCATGGTCGCATTCCTCCAGGCACTTGCTGTGCACCATGGCCACCTCTAGTATCCCAAAGCCTCCCATGTCATAGAATCATAGAATCCTAGGTTGGAAGGGACCTCAAGGATCATCTAGCCCAACCTTTTGAGGTTAGAGCACAGTCTAGACAAGATGGCCCAGCACCCTGTCCAGCTGAGTCTTAAATTTAACTCCCACCAGCTCCCACCTGTGATGCCACAGCACCATCGATTCTGCAGATCCCTCTCCTCCCATAAGCCGGGCGCTTGGATGGGCACCAAGCATCTGGAACAAGGCGCCTGCTTTTGTAGCCTTGAGCAGCATCTCCCCCTGGTGGCTGAGGAGCAAGGAGCTGTGGGGAGAAGCACCTCCCCAGTGTGACCTCTTCGGTCCGGCAGCGTTGAGGAAAAATCTGGATGTGCACCAGGTCATTGGGGAATCTTGAGTTCCCCCTGCTCAGAGATGGGAAGGGTGGGGAGGGGTATCTGGCGCTGTGATTTGCAGCTGGGCAGTTCTCCTTCTACTAACAGGGCTTTAGATGTAACTAAACAGAATTAATTTTTATAGGTGAAGACCTATGGGTGGATTGTACCCAGCATGCACGACTTGGACTTGGGTGCAACAGGGCTGTCATGCAGGCTCGAATCTTTAAGGACAGATAATCCACATTATTTCACCTCATTTCACATTGCTTCCAAGGAGAAGGTGAGGGCGAGCATGGGAGGATCTCACCAGTGACCATCTCCCATCATTGGGGAGCAAAGCCATGGGAACATACCCCCCACAGCTACACCCCCATCCTCACCCAGCCATCATGCCCCCCCCCCAGTGCTGTCCCCTCTCTTGGCCACTCCTCGATCCATCTGGGATTTCCACAACCACCTCCTCCAGGGGCAGAGGTGTGTCCTGGTTTTGGCTGGGATAGAGTTAATTTTCTTCAGAGAAGCTAGCATAGTGCTGTGCTTTGGATTTAGTGCTAGAAGAATGTTGATAACACACTGATGTTTTTAGTTGTTGCCAAGTAGTGCTGAGACTACTCAAGGACTTTTTGAGCTTCTCCTGCTCGGCCAGGTGCATAACAAGCTGGGAGGGAGCACAGCTAGGACAGCTGACCCAAACTGACCAAAGAGCTATTCCAGACCATAGAACATCATGCTCGGGGGGGTTAGTCGGTCGGTCGGTCGCGGGCAGAGTGATCGCAGCTCGGGGGGAGCGACCGCTGCTCGGGACGGGCTGGGCATCAGTCAGCAGGAGGTGAGCAATTGCATTGTGCATCACTTGTTTTATATATTCTGTATATTTTCTTACCATTATTATTATTATTATTATTGTTATTCTTCTCTCTTATTAAACTGTCTCTATCTCAACCCACGGGTCTTACTTTTTTTTCCTTTTCTCTGATTCTCTCCCCCATCCCACTGAGGGAGGGGGGGGAATGAGCGAGCGGCTGCGTGGTGCTGAGTTGCCAGCCGGGTTAAACCACGACAAGGTGTCAGCTCATGGTGCACCTCCAGGCCCTCTGTGCATCTTGGAGATGCTCTGAGAAATGAAAGTCCTCAGCCACGCCTGTCTCCTGTGCCCAAAAGTATTTCTCTACTTTCTTATAATTGTCTGTTCAGCCATATTTTCTTTTCTGGCTGCTCCATGGCATAGTTTCACGACGGCTGTTATCATAGAATGTTTTGGGTTGGAAGGGACCCCTAGAGGTCAACCCCTGCTGAGTGCTTTCGGACCTTTACCACCTACACAGAGCCAGCATTAAGCTGTAGGATACAGCTCTCCCAACCATTTCATGACCCTTACCAATTTTTGCAGTTACAGCTAAAACAGACCCATGGCTGTCCAAAACTGTCCCCGGGAAGCCCAAGTTTAGTTGGCACAAAGCCTATGGTCTGCTGTTAACAGCAGCAACTCTCTAATTATTGGGCAAAACACACGTATCGCTCCCCACTGCAACAAGGATGGTGTAAACCCTTCTGTGTCTCAAGGCCCTGGACCAGGACAGAAGAGCAAATCCTCAATGCATTTGTTTTTCCTACCTGATCTTGCCTTGTGTTAATCAGCGCCGGTTTGAGGGCAGCCCATAATTTGCATAGTCATGGCTTGACCTACTAAGCATTCGATTTCTGCTGTCAATGCATATGATTATGGCACGTAGGGTTGCAACCATAGGGTGTAGAGCCAAGGTCAACACTGATGTGGCTTGAGTAGAGCGTACAAGGAGAGATTCCCACCAAGCGCAACGCCATGGCGTTGTGACCCGTGGGTTGGTGGGTTGTTTTCCCACCTGCCTGACCTCAGATGTTAGGGTTCGATGCTCAAAATCTACCCCAACTATTACCAGTCTTTATTTAGCGTGTAGTTTCAACGATTCTTGTCATGTTAGTGTTTCTTCTCAAGGTTGCTAAAATCAGATGTCTTGGATCGATTTATATAGGACACAGCCCCTTTCATGGGATCTCTCCAACCTAAAGGGAAGGCTCTGGGGTTGGAAGAGAATGATCCTGCTCAGGGAAGGAAAGGAATTCCTTGTCCTAGACCTAGTTTGGTCCTGGTTTGGGGATAGGGTGAGGAGGCACCTCTGCCTGGTTCAGCATCACTCACCCTGCTTTGGGACCGGGGTGGGGACAGGAGCAGCTTCTACCAGCCACCCCCACAGTGAACTTGGTTTCCCACTCTGGCAAGAGGGAATGGGACCGGGAAGAGATAACCAATCCTTCCTCCCAGCATCCACTGCCTGGCACAGAAATTTGGCCAGTAAAGATCTGCATCCCCACCCCAAAGGGCTGCCAATGTCCCAGCTTGCCATCTCCACTCCTCCTGAGCTGCTACTCGCCCACAGCAGCCAACTCACCCAACGCACTGCTCTCTGCATGCCGCATCAAAGTGCCCAGGTCCCACAGGCTGGGGTGGTCCCCGCTCAGAAAGGTGCTGGATGCAGACCCTTCTCCAAAATCCCAAAAGGCAACTTGTCCTGGGGCTGCAGGAGAAAAGTGTGAAGGAGACAGAAAGGAGATGTGGAGTCCTTTGCCCGTTCATATCTGTGTCCTATCTTTGCACACCCTCCAGCTGGAGAAAGGGAAAAACCCTGCTCAGTTCAACAGCTTGACTGGGGGCGGGTAGAACTGGAATGGGTTTAGTTTGGAGGAGGCTGAGGGAGCCCTCATCGCTCCCTACAACTGCCTGACAGGAGGGGAGAACTGGGGGGGGGTCAGGCTCTTCTCCCAGGCAATGGGTGATGGGACGAGGGGAAACAGCCTCAAGTTGTGCCAGGGCAGGGTGAGGTTGGGCCTGGGGAACAATTCCTTCCCCAAAGGTCTGTCAGGGGCTGGAAGGGGCTGCCCAGGGAAGGGGTCGAGTCCCCACCCCGGGGGGGATTTAACAGCCGGGCAGAGGCGGTGCTGAGGGCCAGGGTTTGGGGGTGGGATGGCAGGGGTAGGGGAACGGTTGGGCTTGATGGTCTTAAAGGTCTTTTCCAACCTAAACAACCCTATGAAAATCTAAGAAAACAGGAAAATGGAGTTGCAAAGGCGACGGGAGGAGACGAGGTCACATCCAGCCAGAAGCTGCAGAGCAGTTCACTTGCAAAGCAGCGGGATACCAAGGTCCAACATCCCCTACAGCAAGGTCCAGAGGGGACCTCTCCACACTTATGTCCACCCCCAACATGAGACACAGACACAGCAAAGGCCCGTTTATTTTTAAACGCATCATTATATATTATCAAAGGTAGAAAACCAAACTAGGTAAAAACTTCCACAATACCACGGCAGCTCTGCTGCCTTCTGCGTGAGGCACGTAGTGAGGAGGACTCTGGAAAAGCTGCTGCAATGCTTCCTCCCTGTGGAGCACAGCCACAGCACGGCGGTGCTGGGGGCCGAACGGGGACGTGGAGCTTTCACCATGTCAGAAAGTGGCTTCAGTCCAAAACCGGCACCAGGGGGGTTGTCAGTGCCTGGATCAGCTTGAAAAAACATCTGGCCGGGCCAATCCTGAGCAGTGAATGCTACATGGAAGCTTTTTTAAATAATTCCTTGCATGCCCATCCTTCCGGCTGCATCTCCTGCCCTGTGGCACCACCGGAGCCCTGCCTGCCGCGGGACCACATCTGGAGGACGCAGCCAGATGTGCACCAGCTGGCCCCCATGAGCTTGCTGGTGACCCCTGTGGACCAGACCCCAACCAACACGTCAAGTCACGTCCTGGGCACAAGCCCATGGCCAGCCTTGGCTATTTCTGAGACCACGGTATTGAGGCTTTTAGTTCCCGAAACAAGTAAACCCTGCCTGCAACAGGGATTTTATGGTGGATTTTACGGATGTGGATCTGTTTTGAGATTTGGCTTGAGGCTAAATTTAAGAGGGAGCATCCGGCTGGATCTGGATTATCTGCAGCTGGGTGGAAGGGGGTAAGGAAGAGGCTGGGCAGAAAAGGTCGCTTGAGGAAGCAGGACAGTAAGCAAGCAAGCAGGGCGTGCTTTTGTCTATAATTCATGGTGCTGAGGTTGTGGTCTGCAGTATGAAAAGGGTCTGGGCTCCAACATGGCCCCAGCAAATGGAGTTGGTAAAGCTCTCAAGATGAACCTGGTGGAGGAAAAATAATCAAGCACCGTTGAGCCTTACTTTTGTGCTTATTAAGGCCAGAGGAAAAGCATCTGAGAGTAAAACTCATTATTTTTCTGGTTTCGGCACTTATTTTTCCTAAGAAGACTCCTGCTTTGGCCAGCGTTGCAGCCTCTGGAGACAGCAGCCAGATCTCCACGCCAGGACAGGCCAGCAGCTTGTATAGGCACTTGCAGGACTGTTATATAAATAAGTTTAATAAATACCTAAACCTGGACTTTTAAGGCTTTTTAAGACCTTTGAAGCTTTCCAAAACTGCCAATAGAAGATGCACTGGGAGGGAAGGTGATGTCCTAGCGATGGAGGAGCACACCTGCCCGGCAGCAGGGGCACCATGGGGACAGTCTTCATGGCCAGCATTGACATCCCACCGCCTCCTGCCGTACCCTACCGAGGAGGCCCCTGCCCCGATGCTGACCCAAGGTGACGCTTCAGCGATTTCCAGGGTCACCCCAGCAACTCAGAGGGGTCTGTCCCCTCTCCCAGCTCCCCCAGTCCTCGCGGTGGACATCGAGGGTCAGCCTTGGGGGTGGAGGTGAAGCACGGTGGCCTCAGCTTGCTCCTCACGTCAGTCCCCTGTGTGCCACAAGGGTGGGTGCCCCCAAGGCGATGCCGCCCCATGAGGGCACCCTCTGGCCCTAGGGGCTCTGAGCCCTCTTTGGGGGGACCCCCCACCCCACAGCTGCCTGTGCCACCGAGGGAGGAGCTGCTCCGCAGATGCTTGTGGGCACAGGCGTCCAGGATTGGGCTGATGCTCCCCATCTCAAGGGATACATCCCCTCCTCTTCCTCCTCCTCCTCCTCCCAGGCAGCCTGCAGGAGGCTGGCCTTCATCGTCCCTTTGCACGTGGGCCACGCACGCATCCATGGCTGTCCCCATGCCGGGCGAGGTGATGCCTCCTGCGCTGGCGCTGAAATACAGAGAGGAACCCTCGGCTGGATTTGGGGAGAAGCTGCTGGGAAAGGATACGGCCGGGTGAAAACCAGGCTCCTGCCCTGCGCTGTCCTCCCGTGCCGTCCTCGCAGCGCCGGCGCTGGGTTTGCCGCCTCCTCCGTTCCCCATCACCAGCAATTTCTCACCAGACTCAACACCCCGAGGAGCGATTTCCCTCACGGGGAGGGAAGGGGTTGCCCCAGGCTCAATGCCATCGGGTTTCCCCATCGTCCATCCCCCAGGGTAAACCTCTCCCACGCCACCATCTCCAAAAGCTGCGTTGATTGTGGACATATCTCCTGTCTTCAAGGCCAGCTTGACCAGCAGCCAGTGGTGATGGTTTGTCCAGCTGTCCTCCAAATGCCCTCTGAGCTGCAGGAGCGATGAACTGTTCCCACTTTTGGGATCTGCCATGGTCCCTTCCCCAGCCAAAGACTCTCCATCTCCTGAAATTCCCAAACTCTGCCCTGCTTGGGAACCATCTCCAGCAACCTCATCCTCACTGGTGGCTACGGCACTGCAGGTTGTCTCCAGGAAGCCCTGCCAGATCTCTGTGGACTTGGGATGGAGCAGGCTGTAATAAACCACCAGAGCTGCGGCACCTGAAAAAGAGCAGAAAGGTGTCAGGGGACGAGTCCCAGCAGCGTTTCGGTGAGGTGTGGAGGTGAGACCAGACCTCGCTGCCACCCCCAGGTTTAACAGGCCCTTCGCAGAGATGCTGCTGGGCATCAGGTGTCCAAGCAGCACGTCTTTCAAGCATTTTTAGGGATGTGAGAAGCCCCCTCCAGCAGCTTTTGGGAAAGGGAGTGCTGAGCCCACTCTCAAGGCCGGATTTCACCTGGATTGGTTTGCAGACCGATAGTTGCACAGCGAGGCAGGCGCTGAGCACCAGCGGCCAGGGCGCAGGGCAGGGAGGAGGCGTGGGATGGAGGAGTCCCTCCCATCTTGCAGCATCCCTGTCCTCCAGCCATTAAATGAGACACAGAATCCCAGAATGACAGGGGTTGGAAGGGACCTCGGGATATCATCCAGTCCCACCCCCCTGCTCAAGCAGGCTCACCCAGAGCAGGGGGCACAGGACAGCATCCAGGCGGGGGTTGAATATCTCCAGAGAAGGAGACTCCACAGCCCCCCTGGGCAGCCTGGGCCAGGGCTCAGGCACCCTCAAGGTAAAGAAGTTTTTCCTCACGTTCAACTGGAACCTCTTCTGCTTCAGTTGTGCCCATTGCCCCTTTTCCTGGCGCTGGGCACCACTGAGGAGAGTCTGGCTCCATCCTTGTGACACCCACCCTTAAGATATTTCTATGCGTTGATGAGATCCCCTCTCAGTCTTCTCTCCTCCAGGCTGAACAAGCCCAGCTCCCTCAGCCTTTCCTCGTAGGGGAGATGCTCCAGTCCCTTTTTCATCCTAGTTGCTCTCCTCTGGACTCTCTCTAGGAGTTCCCCATCCTTCTTGAACAGAGGAGCCCAGAACTGGACACAGTACTCCAGGTGGGGTCTCACCAGGGCAGAGTAGAGGGGGAGGAGAACCTCCCTTGACCTGCTGGCCACGCTCCTCTTAATACACCCCAGGATGCCATTGGCCTTCTTGGCAACAAGGGCACACTGCTGGCTCATGGTCAGCTCATCATCCACCAGGACTCCCAGGTCCCTCTCGGCAGAGCTGCAGGCAGGTTTTTAAGACACCTTCCTACTTCTATCCTAAACTCGTTTGAGGCCAGAGGAATTTCTCTTTTTCCAGCCCAAACGCGCCCTTTCTTGAGCATGGTTGATGTGTGTGCAGCCGCTCTGGGGAGATGCAGAAAGCCCAGCACATGGACATTGCAGCTTCCCTCTGCCTCCATCCCACTGGGAAAACACGACCCTGGTGGGGACCTCACCCAGCAAACAGCAACTTCCATCCTTGCCCAGTGCCAGTTTTGCAAACAGAGGTGCCGATGGGTCGTTTGCAAGCATGGGACAACCTTCCCCCTCCTTCAGCTTTGCACATTAAAGCTTTAGGGAATGAAACGCACCAACTGGCCATAGCTGCTGCCTGCCTTATGGGCAGGGTATGGAGTAAGGCAGGGCATGGGCAGGGTATGGCCTATCTTCTCCATCACAGACCATTTAGGGCTACAAAAATGATCCGAGGGCTGGAGCCCCTCTCCTATGAGGCCAGGCCGGGAGAGTTGGGGGTGTTCAGCCTGGAGAAGAGGAGGCTGCGGGCAGAGCTGAGTGCGGCCGGTCAGGGCTTCAAGGGGGCCCAGAGGAAAGGGGGGGACAAGCTTTTTAGTAGGGCCAGCTGTGACAGGACAAGGACTGATGGTTTTAAACTGAAGCAGAGTAGGTTTAGACTGGATCTAAGGAAGAAATTTTTTACAATGAGGGTGGTGAAACACTGGAACAGGTTGCCCAGAGAGGTGGTGGAGGCCCCATCCCTGGGAACATTCCAGGCCAGGTTGGACGGGGCTGTGAGCAACCTGATCCTGATCTGGTTAAAGGTGTCCCTGCTCCCTGCAGGGGGGTTGGGCTGAGTGACCTCTAGGGGTCCCTTCCAACCCAAAACATTTGATGATTCTATGATTTACAGAAGCAGCACTGGTCTTTGAAAGAAGACAGGGTGGGAGAAAGCTGCTGTAGTTCTGCACGGTCCCACACCAGCGTATTTCCAAAATACACCCTGTGATCAATCGCAAGCCACCTTCATAAATCATCACTATATGCTCAAATGAAAACGTTTCCCTGCAGCGATCCCCTGTGTTCTACCGCTGCCTCCACTGGTCACCAAGCACGGAAAGCACAAAGATGCTTTGCATCAAAAAATGTGCTTTAAAAGCACAAAAATGTGCTTTAAAATTGCATATATTGTACGCCGCAGCGGTACCTGAGCCATTTGGTGATGTCTCGATTATTATTGGGGGTTGGACTAGATGACCTCTAGGGGTCCCTTCCAACACAAAACATTCTATGATTCGATGATTTCTGCGAGCCTACCTCTTCAGGGATGGGCTTCTAAGAACTGATGAAGAAATGAAACTCAAGGTGGATTCACGTATTATCGAATCCATTCAGAAGCTGCAGCTGGAAGAACTAAAGCAAATAGCCTGATGCAACTAAAATAACCGACGATGCTCCTTTACTCAAGCTACTCCGGGAACATGCCATCCAGGCTCCAAAACCCAGCAGATCTCACCTATGGCAGACCCTGCCATGACGGCCCCGGTCACGCACAGGCTGTTCCTCAGCTCTGCCTGCAGGAACCGGGTGGCCAGCAGCAGCAGGAGGGTGTTTTCCATCAGCATTACCTGCAGGGTAGAAGGAAGGGAGTTGTCACTTTTATCCTTCTGAAGGCTTCAGACGTGCTTCCGATGACAGAAAAAAGGCCCAGTTGCTAGATTTTGCTGATTTACTGTGCTTAAACTTATCACGTAAAACATAAGGGTTGCTGAGCAACCTGTTTACAGTGGTGTCCAGTGACAGGACTAGGGGCAACGGGTGCAAACTGAAACACAAGAGGTTTCAGTTGAATGGGAGGAAAAACTTCTTTACTCTAAGGGTGACAGAGCACTGGAACAGGCTGCCCAGGGGGGCTGTGGAGTCTCCTTCTCTGGAGATATTCAAGGCCCGCCTGGATGAAGTCCTGTGTAGCATGCTCTAGGAGAACCTGCTTGAGCAGGGGGGTGGGACTGGGTGATCTCCCGAGGTCCCTTCCAACCCTTGCAATTCTGTGATTCTGTGATTCTGAGCTGAACTTTCTGCAAGGTCTCGACCTTTTTTTACCATTAAAAATAACTGCGGAGCCGCACAGCCGCTCTGGTGTCATTGGGACATTGGGACAAAGCCAGGGCAGAAAGCGCATCCATCCACCTCGGTGACCACGTGGCTTCGTCAGGACATGGGAAATGCTGGATCTTTACCAAGTGGTGATGGGAGAGATGTGAAAGGAGAGACTGAAGCTATTGCTTCTCCCTAGCAGCTGCATCCATGTGGAATACCAAATATCCTGGATACTTACTGCATAAAACACAGCCACCCTGTGCCTGGAGGGACCGGGCCGGACATTAACATAGCAGAAGATGTACACGGCTCCCACCAGGCAGTTGAACAGCCTCCAGCGGCAAGGCTGGGCCACGATGTCCGTCTGCTGGGCCACCAGCCAGAAGGACATGAGCAACCAGTGGACACCTGCAAGGGGAAGGGACTGAAAGGGCCAAGCTGTTCCTGGGGGGAGGCTGCAAAGCCCTTCCAGTACCAGGAGCATCCCCATGGCTGACAGTAGGATGGGGCACAGAGAAGATGATCAAAAGTCTTACCTGCCACAGCAAAAACCCAAAAGGAATACAGCCTGGCAAAGAGCACCAGGGCCAGGACCCTGGTGCCCAGCATCCCCGTCCTCCAGAGCAGCAGGCAGAGGATGGCCGTGGCCGGCGGGCAGAGGTGTCCGGGTTTCAGCAGGCAGGCGAAGCGGCTGTAGGAGACCAAAGCCCAAGCGAGGGAGAGCAGGGAGAGCCCCGCGCTGACACCTGGATGGGGACAGGGGCAGTCAGGCCCTCCGAAGGGTGCCCGACTGCGTGGTAGGACCATATCTCAATGCTAAGGAGATGTTGGTAGCACGGCACCCCGATACGAGCCAGACACCCTGCTGTCCTGCCAACGGGCAGAGCTCTGCAGAGGCAGGGCAGGTCCATCTCCGGTTGCTGCGATCGGACCAGAGACCGACACCAACCTGAGCGTGACCTTGCGCTCACCGTGACTCCACACTCCAGCTTCTCCCTTTGCAAAAACACAGCTGAAAGTTCACCTTTTCCATGAAGCAGCCCCAAACCCCTGAACGCTCAGCACTGCACTGCGATTAGGGCCATCAGCAGGAACATGTGTTGGGTTCAAACCCAACCAAGGCACCGTCTGCCATGGAGGTCCCCTCTACGCCACAGGGAATGACCATACCACCCAGGAAAAACTGTGGATTGCTCAGAAACTCCTCCATGTTCAACCACAGCAGATCTTTAAGCCACATTTGTCCCTGCTGCTTTGCGTCGGGGCTTCCCAGCTCCTTTGCTCCATCTGGCGCCTGCCCTGCGCCCCACCAGATGGGCACACGTGCCACCCCCCGCCAAATGCATCACCCCTCTGCAACTGGAAGCATCCTCCTGGTTACCCCATGCAATGCTACAGGCTTGGGGAAGAGTGGCTGGAAAGCTGCCTGGCCGAAAAAGACCTGGGGGTACTGGTTGACAGCCAGCTGATTATGAGCCAGCAGTGTGCCCAGGTGGCCAAGAAGGCCAATGTCATCCTGGCCTGTATCAGGAATAGTGTGGCCAGCAGGAGTAGGGAAGTGACCGTGTCCCTGTACTCAATGCTGGTGAGGCCACACCTTGAATACTGTGTTCAGTTTTGGGCCCCTCACTACAAGAAAGGTGTTGCGTTGCTGGAACATGTCCAGAGGAGAGCAACCAAGCTGGTGAGGGGTCTGGAGCACAAGGCTTACAAGGAGCAGCTGAGGGAACTGGGGTTGTTTGGCCTGGAGAAGAGGAGGCTGAGGGGAGCCCTCATCGCCCTCTACAACTGCCTGAGAGGAGGGGGGAGCGAGGTGGGGGTCGGCCTCTTCTCCCTGGTAATGGGTGATAGGACAAGGGGGGATGTCTTGAAGTTGCGCCAGGGCAGGTTTAGGTTGGACATTAGGAAAAACTTCTTCACAGAAAGGGCTGTCAGGCTCTGGAATGGGCTGCCCAGGGAGGTGGTTGAGTCCCCATCCCTGGAGGTATTTAAAAGAAGGATAGATGAGGAGCTGAGGGACAGGGTTTAGTGGTGGGATGGCAGGGTTAGGTTAAAGGTTGGACTCGATGATCTTAAAGGTCTTTTCCAACCAAAGTGATTCTATGATTCTATGATTCTATGAACTCCCCGCTCACCAGGGACGAAGCCCGCTGGGTCGACTGCCACGACGACGTAGGTCTGGAGCAGCAGGTGAGGCAGGGTCTGCAGCAGGGCTTCCAGGAGCCGGAGGACACACACGTCCCCGTGCTGCGCCAGCACCTCCCCGCCATGGGCACTGCCGCCCGCCTTCGCCGCCGACCACAAAACATCCCAGTACCTGCAAGAGTCACCACGATGGGACGTCCACCCCAGTTTTGGCAGCTTTGGGACTGAGCCCCGGTTAGGGGAGGGGCTGGGTGGACCATGGGGAGCATCTCTCACCGCTTCCAGAGGCCCAGCTGCAGGACGTGGAGCACCAGGAGCCAGCAGCCGGGTGGGTGGCCGTCTGCCCTGAACCAGAGGATGCTGAGGAGCTGAGCCACGTAGCCGGGCACCACGCAGGCGAGGGTCAGCCCCAACCAGCCCAGCTGCCCGTGGACGAGGTAGTGGATGATGGCGCAGAGCCCTGGAGAGCAGCAGAGATGCTGAGGGATGCCACAGCCATGCACAGCCAGCAACCGAAAGGTGCTACCCACACACAACCCGCCCCAAATTCGTCTCCCAGACGCCCTGGGGGTTTGGAACCCCTGTCCCTGTCTTATCTCCGGCTGCCAGCTCCCTGTGGCTTGTCAGGGGTGGCACAGCCATCGCAAACCGAGGGGCCCGGCCCAAAGAAAGGGTCTGATAAAAAGCGCTCGGACAAGGGCTCATGCTCTGAATAAATAAATAAATAAATAAATAAATGACATTAATAAATAACAACAACAACAAAAGTTAATAAAAATATAAAATAATAAGAATTAAAATAAAAACAAATAGTAAAATAATAGAAATAAAATAAAATCTAAAAAATTATTATTATTAATAATAATAACAACAATCCAAAATTTTCAATTTTTCAAATTATAAGAAGCCCAGGGCTGGGGTCTGCAGGGATGCCGAAAGCCGTCCGTGAATCCCGGGAGCAGACCCGCGCACTTTCCGCGCAGGGGCAGTGCCCCCCCCCTTCCCCC